>ML841978.1:33164-54807 GCA_009831015.1 Picea engelmannii
ATAACACCTGTGACTGGAGTGACCTCTAGTAACCCTGTTTACCCCTCTTTGGCCCTGGCTATAGTCTAACTGGGTGGTTTAGACCATTAAGCCTCCTCTTCTGGAGCTGCTATTTGGAAAGGGAAATTACAAGAATGGTGGTCAGCTTAAACTTCTAGTTTACATAATTCTCTCCATCAAGTTTAGTGGACTCACTTAAATATGAATCAGCAAGAGGATTCACCATTTTCTTCCACAAATAATTCAATGATTATTCGCCAATACAAAGAAACAATAAAAAAAAATTGATTGATACCTCGCAGGCTTTTTCTTTGTTGCACAACGCTCAGCTAACACATCTCTCTTTCACAAATTCCGATTACAAATAGCGATTACACAGGCAGCAAGTGTAACATTCCAAAAATCAATTGTGATGGACAGTGTAGACAATTTGTGTTGGCAAGCAATTCAAGTGACTGCAATTTAATTGACTGGTGAGAAATAAAAAACCAACGTTGAAGAGATAAACAACCAATGTTGAATGTATCTCACACTCCAGATAGCTCGCGGGACTGTACAAATACTTTGGAGATCGCAACTCCCTTCGTAGGTATGTGGCTCCACATTTCAGATCGCCCGCAGCAACTTCAAGCAGGCAACACCACACCTCAGAAAATACAGTATGCAGTTGTATATCTCAACGCCAACAACATGCACAGCACAGACCCACAGACTGTGTGCAAATCCTACAACGTATATAGCATTGAAGGACATCAATAGGCAATGTATATGGCTAAGTGAAAGGGATTACTCTTCATGTGGAATCCTCCTGTTGAGACAGCTCTATGCAGCACCAACGAACACACAGACAACATGCAACAATGGAAGTAGGATGATGGCCCACAACTCCTATACATGCCAACAAAAAACGGACAGTCGACAACTCCAGCTCCTTACACTCACGGTTTGGCAGGCGACGTCTTTCTCACCAAACTCCAATTCGCACAACTCACTTCTCATATGCTCTGATACCATATAAATAAAAAATAGAGGAACACACAAGTGAGACGGAGCTCACACTACTTGCATTGATCAGGGAAATCAATTGCATTTATAGAGAAATATCTTACTCATATCTAAGTGGATCTCAAACCACTTTCAACTTTAATGTAAGTACCAATAGAACAAACTCACAACAATATTCCATTTTAATATATTTCTAGATGTTTCTTCATTATTCTAACATCACTTAACAACTACAATAGAATATATTTATATATATATATATATATGGTTTCTACTATGTGCAACTCATATATGTGTTAAACATTTATATTGTGAATGATACAATAGAATATATATATATATATATATGGTTTCTACTATGTGCAACTCATATATGTGTTAAGCATTTATATTGTGAATGAGTAACACTACACAACATATCAAAGGATAAATGTTTTGTGATTTTCACCATTTCTATTTGTTATCATCATAATTCAGCCATGAATTATTTACAATTGAGCAATAATTATTCTAGATTGATGGTATGGTAGATATCAATTTTAGATTGTTGAAATTGTTGTTTTTAAAGTAAAAATGGATTAAGTATGGTTGAATAACCCTATGCATCTTGATTTTGCATTGTTAACCATTTTTTATTGTTGGAATTTGTTATTGTGTCGAGAGGCACATTCTACAACCCAGTATGGGGGGATGTGTAATTCCTTTCGTGCTCAACCTGGAGTTCACACGTATCCCTTTTAAAAAAATTAATATAATATCGAGTAAATAGAAAACAATGCCATCTTAACTTAAATATAAGTTTAAAAAAACACACACATATTCATTTAGGTTTAATTAATTTTTTTTTGAAACTTGAACAATATCACTATCTTCGCTATGTTGTGCTCTCTCATATGTTAAAAATTGTTACCGAAATTTTTAAGTCATATGCAATTATAAACAGGTACAATTTTTTATTTGTTTTTCAATGTTATCAATTGACTTAGTAGTGATCTTTGTGTCTCATCTTTTGTTGGTTCGCCAAGTTGTATTACATGTATTACGTTTTGATGGATCCATTTAAGTTTTGATGGACATACATGTATTAAGTTTTGGTTATATATGTTTAAAACACACACACATGCATTGTGTTTTGCTTATATATGTTTAAAACATACACACAAACACACTTATTCCTATAGGTTTAATTTTTTTTTTTTTTGAAACGTGAACAATATCGCTATCTTCACTGTGTTGTGTTCTCTGAGATGTTGAAAATACTTACCAAAAGTTTTAAGTCATCTACAAATTAAAAATAAGTACAATTGTTTTGTTTTTCAATGTTATCAATTGGCTTAGTAGTGATCTTCACGACCATCTTTTGTCGGTTCACACACATTGTATTACATGTACTAAGTTTTGGTAGATCCATTTAACTATAGATATATGTATTACGTTTCGGTGGATATACATGTATTAAGTTTTGGTTATATATATTGTATTTTGGTGGATATACATGTATTACGATTTGGTTACAAGAAGATACACCGACACATGTATTACGTTTTCGTTATATATGTAATAAAATGTACCATAGCTAAATTAAATAATAGAGAAAGAATGAATAGCGGCATTAATTAGGTTTAGGTTTTGTTTTTAGGGATCCAAGTAGAAAGTACATCATTGCAAGAAACATTAGGATGATAAGATAATACAACAAAACTAATGCAGAACATATAATAAATACAACACTAGAGTTGGAGTCCTTAAGAAAGGACTCAACAACACGTTCCTCAATGTCCCATAACGATATACAATTGAGATATATCATAGGCTAGCTCTTCGAAAAGATCAGGAGGTCCGAGAGTACCATTATTTTCGAACGTCTTGGTCATTCCTCATAGAGGGATCGATCAGACATGTGGCTTTTAGATCCGGGTCAAAGTCAAATATTCCTCCTCATTCAATTGAGAATCCCTTCCTTCACCCGTCCTCTTTGATATCTCCCTCATATCTCCATATTGAGTTTAATTTTGTATCGTAGATAAATAAACTAATGTAGGGAACATATATTTAAATTCATGATGGGTATTTTTGAATTCATGATGGTTATTTTAGGTGATGTTGGGTGTTTCAGGTCAGAAGTCTCCATAAGCTAGGTCACTTTTGTATGCTACTGTGTCATTGGTCTATGCTTAAATATAATTTCATCGCTACATATTCCATTCCATGAATTTATTTGATTCATATTAAGCGATTAACAATTTAGTGCAGTGGCACTTCAGTGTGGGTGTTCGTAGAGCAACAATAGAGTTATTTAGTCATTTAATTTTTATCTTTTTTGGTATTGATACTACTATTACTTTTTAACTATTTTTGAATTATATTATTGATTTTGTTTGCATTGTTTTTCTTTGTTTGGTACAGGAATATAAATTGTAAATCATTAAAAATTCAACAAAATCATGTCTACAATTATTCTAGAAATGAATATTAATAACAATATTGAAGATGTAAGAAATTGACAATGACAACGAGTTAGAAGACATGCGTTGAATCAAATGCAACAACTCATTGAAATTGAAAGGGAAGAGATGAGGATACAAAAAAACGAGAGACAAATATTGCGACGACAATAAATGAGTGTGGATCAAAGGGAAGAGCAACAAAGAAAGGATTGTGAAAGAAAAATACTGCAACTACAAAGAATGAATGAGGATCAAAGGGAAGGACAATGAAAAAATGATTCTGAAAGAAAAAGAGTGCATTTCCAAAGAATGGACGAGGATGGTAGAGAAGAACATAGAATTCAAAACAAAGATCAAGTAAGAACACATCGCAGAAGACAATGGAGAGGCGTCAACAATATGATGAAAGATACTGAACCTTTTTCTCAAACAAGCATCATTTATGAAAATCATCAATCAATAGTGCTAGATGTTGATGAAATTCAAACTAAATCTAATGTACCAATGATTTCATATGAAGATGAAGTTATTGCACATAAAAACTTTCTTGAAAGAAATGATAAATTGGGTCATATTCAAATGTGCTATGTGTGTGACGAGTCATATATTGACATTCAATTGTTGAGTACTAATACAGGTCAAATCTATACCAGATGTAAAAGAGAGGGTTCCATTCATAAATGTTTATCTCAAAACCATATGAATCCAGGGTTGCAACCTTTGGTCCTTGCAAGTCTTACACATAATCGTGAAACATTGATGATGTAGAGGGAAAATATAGATTAGAAATATGTTCTTTATAAGCCTGTTGTCATTAATTACATAGAAAAATATGCAACAAAAGTAGAAAAAAGATAAGAGACCTTTCATGATATGTTGACACATATATCATCTATTCAAAATCCAAATGAACCAGTTGCACTCTCATATAAGACTTTGTTGTGTGAAACCATTGTTGACAGGGACATAGGAGCACACGAAACATTCCATTTGATTTTGGAACTTCCTCTTTGTGAATGTAGTAGGAGATTTTTGGTTCTAAACATTGAGATGAAGGTTTTCAAACTAGTCAAAGTTGATACATATAATGACCACAATGACAATTCTTTTATTGATGCATATACTAAGAGACCTGTGAATATGGAGCAACTTTTATTGATAAATGTTGCTAGATCATGATCATATCACAAACGCTACCATGTTGATAAATGGTTATTGCAAAAAAAGAATCCATTGTACAAGTGTTTCCTAAGTTTAGTTCAACTCCCCCTCGTGAAAATGATAATTTTGTAGAATTTTGTTGGTCTAAGTTGGTATTGTACAATCCATTCCATGATTTTCATACATATATAGGTACTACAGATGATGACATCATAGAATATTGGGAAAACTTTCATTACAACCCTTGGCATGTTGATCATAATCCAATACCTCCAAAGGATCCACCTCAAAATGAGATGGCGATGAATATTTTCTAACTGTGCAAGGAGATTCTAGACAACATGAGTGGCATAATATTTTAGGTTTGTATAAGATCAGGTTTATAAATTCCAATGAATTTGACATGCTTGGATTTAGGGACCATGATGTTATGGAAAATTGGAGCTCTAACTTTGTGGATGAAGAAACATCAAATTTTGCAGTGAACTTCATATCCCAAAAGTGAAAAGTGAATGCAATTGTTACTACTAAATGTTAAACAATTATTCATTTTATAGTTTAGGAGAAAAACACAAATTAACATATAATAAAATTATTTTGCATTATAGAGGAGGTGGTCACAGAGAACCCTTGCATATGATTATCCAAGGCACAACAGGTACTGGAAAGTCATACTTGATTGGTGTTATTAAACATGCCCTGGAAAATGAATCATTTCCTCACAAGAGCCCCTTGCTTATTTTGGCCCCTACCGGTGTTGCAACATTCAACATATTTGCATCCACTATACGCTCTACACTTCATATACCCATAAGGGACATGATGGATTTACAAGGGTCACCATTGATTACCTTATAGGAGGAGATGAGACACATCAAATACATCCTTATTGATGAGATGAGTTTTATAGGGAAAATTTTATTAGAACAAATTGATTCTCGACTTCGTCAAGCTTATTCTAAAAATTATACCATTCCTTTTGGAGGCAGATCAATTATATTGGTAGGCGATTTGGGAAAACTACTTCCTATTTAGGATAGACCTGCATATGCATGTGAATGTCCTACAAAAGAATTATGGAATTTATTCAAAATTGTTGTAACTCTTGATACAATGTTTAGGCAAGATGGATAAAGCGATGATCAAAAATGTTTTTGACATCTACTAATGAATGTTAGAGATGCAATTCCTATTGTAGATGATTGGAGATTGCTAATGACTCGTACAGATACCAATACAGATGGTTCCACAAAAGAATCATTTGATAAGGCTATACATTTATTTTCCACAAATGATGATGTCCACAATCACAATAAGCATTGTTTGATATCACTAAATCGCCCTATATAACGAAGTGTTGGACAATGAAATTCTTATTGTTGTTGGAGCTAGGGTTATGCTTACTTCAAACTTATGGACTAAGGCAGGACTTGTAAATGGTTCCCTTGGGGTAGTCGAGAATATTAGTATAATCCAGGAACATCTCATCTTGAACCTCCCACTTATGTTTTGGTAAGATTTGATAACTATGTGGGAGTTCCATGAGATGAATTATTCCCTAAGACTAATCCCATTATACTTATTGAAAGAGGTAATAATAGACAAATTCCATTGAGACTTGCTTGGGGATTAACAATCCATAAGTCCTAGGGATTGACATTAGAAAAGACAACTATTAACATTGGAAAGACAAAGCAACAATGTCTCACTTTTACTGCAATATCTCGAGTTAAAACTTTGCACGGTCTTTGATTTCAACCTCCATTTCCATATGATAAATATGAAAAAATGGGACAATGTGCCGGTGTGCCTAAGAGAAAAGATGAAGAAGAAAGATTGACATCATTTGTTATGTAATACATGACTTTTTTCAATATTTTCATCATATGACTTTTTAATGATATAATGTGATATATATGTTATTCAATATCTACATCATTCCATTTTGTTATTATTCATCAACATCTTCATCACTGAAAATTTCAATTAGATGACTAAATTAATTCATAATGATTTAAATTTCAATGTATCAAGTTCATATAAAACATATATTATCTAAAAATTTCATGCTCCTACCCGCGACTGGAACCAAGGTAGATCCATTTAACTTTGGATTTATTATGAGTCGAGAGTGATCAAATCCCTCAAGGTGCAAACCTTTCCTCAAGTTTTTTGCTCTAAAGGAGGTTTGCACCTCGAGAGATTTGATCCCTCTCACCACATGATAGATCCATAGTACAAGTAGAGAGGGATCAAATCCCTCGAGAGGTTTGATCCCTCTCGGCACATGATAGATCCAAAGTAAGCTGATTTTTAATGCAAAATGGATTCAATACTCTTTAATACTCCTAATTTTCCATAAAACCATTGATAATGAAATTGTTCTTTTAACATTTTGGGGTTTTGAAGAGTAGCAAAAAAACATGGAGAGACTGAACATTTCTTCTCTCCAACTACCCAAGCTACATCCAATGGACAATATTATATAATAAATATATAATGAAATATAATTTAATTTAATAATCATATTTTATAATAAATTATAAAATAAAAATAATTATAATTTTACAAAGAATTACTCAATAAAATCTATGAGTAATCACTATATTACTATATTGGAAATTCAAAATCTAATTAATATGAACCAGTTCTGGAAAATTTGCCATCGATGGACATGATAACATCTCATCCTATAAAGCTATGAAATTTTGCTAATGTAAATTTAGAAAAAAGGAATTGACATCAAATTTTGCAACTGTAGATTTGCAGTTTCGTTTTTAAAAATCACATTGTCCTATAAAATATATATTTAATGGTTTTCTATAAAATTAATGTAAGGAATTGTAGTCTACATGATATTTTATCAGTAATTAATAAGTAATTAATATTATATGTAGAGATATATCCAATAACATTACTAGAATACCATGATTTAGTCAATATCCAATTATCAAGATAAAAAGATTGCTCACCATGAGGTGAGAGTCGGTGGGATATATTTGATTAGTGTTTATTGCGATACTTTAAACCTATTTTGATTTGGATTTTTGGGTATATTTTTTATTATTTGTAATTTAAATTTGATAAAAAAATTTAAAAAAATTATTAAAATTGTTGAGATTGTATAATTCAAATTTATTAATTTTTTTAAGAATACTAAATTTATTTACAAATTTACATATTTAAATTAATAATTTTTATTTTTTTTAAATCATATAAATATTTATTCTTATTGCTGATTTATATTGCCAAACATTAGTGGAGTACGTTGCTTGCGGTGCCGTGCACGCCAAGAGCTTGGATGGTATTTTATCCATCATGGTCAAGCCTGTTGCAATCTTCAGGTGGGAAAGGATGTTTTAACTTATGGAGGAAAACTAAGCTAAATCTTGAACCTCTATAAGAATAAAGGAATACAGATAATTACACTTTCCTACAGAGTCTGTACCAATTTCAATTTCATGGTTTTTCCCCTGTTCGTTGACAGAGGTCTCATGCCATCTCCTGCAGCATGATATTGATATGACAACTTGTGTTCAAAATGTTTTCAGGATAGTCATCTAAAAAGATACATGGTATATATTTATAGATACTTGAGATACCTGAACTTATATATGTTCATAGATATTTTGAGATACTTGAACTTGTTTTGATTGTGAAATTGGACATGCAACAGACATGGAGCAATCAATTGTTAACTTTTCTTGCTGATTGATAGCAGCAATCAACTGTTAACTTTTTTGGATGATTGATAATATAAATTTTGACATATACAGTAGACGGAATGATATACACATAATATTTATTAGTGTATTCTCCCATAGTAAAGAATATTAAAAAAAAAATGAACATTAGTACCTTAAATCTTTTGATAAAAAGCGAACATGGTAACTAAAATCTACATCAGTTCAGATGAATATGTAATTCAATTATCAGTTTTAGCTTTAAGTGTTAGCACAACTGGTTCTGAAACTATACTTGACAGAAGAGGTCTGGAAGGTTTACCCATTTACCATATTAACCAATTGTTTTCACTAGCAAAAATCACTAGACAAAACTTGCTTTGCCCTGATCACGTTGTTGTAACTGCTGCTGGAGAGTGAAAGATCAAAATCTGACTAAGTGAATAATAAATGAAAACATAGACCTTATTTCCAAGAGGATCTTTTGAGAAAGAAGCCTAAAATTCTATAGTGGTATCACGAACCAGAACTAAAACTGACAAAATGGGAAAAGAGCTGAGCTAAATAGGCTCGAGCAAATCAAGAAACAACAAGAGATCCTACTAGCTCGTACAATTGGCCAGGACAGCTAGGAGTGTGTCTAGGACAGCTAGGAGTGTACAGTCACACACTGTTGAGGTTATTGATATATTTAACACTCCCTCTTAAACAAAATAGTTTCAAACATCAGCATTGATAATGCCTAAGTGCTGTAATTGGAAATAAAAAATGAATTTTCCAAACAAAAAGGAATTCAGAAATGAAAATGTCTCTTGGTCTATGTCTCAGTTGGGCTTACAATATGTAACAACAAAACTAGACTTCAACTTTTAACTTGAGCTGAGTTTCTTCTTTCTCTTCTTCCAAACTCTGTATTGTTCTAATCTGGTCATTTTTTTCATTTTGGCAATGATATTGAAGGCTTTTTGCTTTGTTTTTTGTCTTTCTCACTGTAACTTCATATTCATAATTTGATCACGCTGCTTATGCACATTTCTTTCATCTTCTTCTCCATCAAATTTGTCTTTGAGAGTGGGTTGATGCCACCACTACAAACTATCATCAATGCCCTTCATAGCTTGGGCTACACAGTCAACAGACTGTTTCCACATTAACTCAGAATAAAATATGAATTATTCAAAACTCCATTGCATGAAAATGGTTTCAAACTGGTTTTCATTGAGATCCTCATCCATGTCTTCATCTTCCTCTTTTGGTTGCTCACCTATATACTCAAACAACTTGTCAATCTGATATAAAAAATTATAACAAGAACCATATTGGTTCTCTTCTTTATGTTCTTTCTGAGAGAGCAGTTACTATCATTATGTTCATCATAGATTGATTGTTCAATCCATTTCAAATATGCACCAACATTATCTTCTTCTTCAACTACTTTATTGGAAGTCAACAAATCATCTAATCGGTTTTGAATTCCAAGTAGACTTTCTCCTCCAAACATCAATTCATCAATTTTTTTCTTCTCTTCCATTATTGGAAGGTACTCATCATAAGACAGATTATCATCATCAAATTCAATTTCAAGATTTCTTACCTCTGTTTCAAAGAGGTCAATTTCTGCACAATGTTCATCAATCATCATTGTTGTTGATCCTTTGTTGTCATCAATTACTCGAATCATTTCATTGATGCATGTTGTTTTACTGATAGCTTCACCATCATTTTCTACAATTTTCTCATGCTCTACTTCACACACAGATGCACCTTCTTTCTCTTCCTCTGGTAGCTCTGCTTCACACACAGATGCTCCTTCATTATGTTCCTCTGGTAGCTCTGCTTCAGACACAGATGTTTCTTCTAGAGTGGCAACATTCAACAAATTGTTGCTCCCCTTTTCACTGTACTTTGTTTCTAGAATACTCCAAACTTCTTTCAATGATGTTGTTGTTGCAACCTTGTGCAACATACTGTCATCCAAGGCTTGTTGGATGATTTGCAATGCTAATGCATCCCTTTCCTGATCATGTAGATTATGATAACAATCTATAAGATGGAAATATGTATTCATTCTAACATATCAAAATTCAAAATTCTTAGCATTATAATGTGGTGGTAATGGTAGATTCATGGTCTTGTTGCTTCAAATATCATCAATTTTCCTTTGATCTGATTCTTGTGTGAGCTCCTCAGGTACAACTGGAACCTTTTCATTTATCTTTGCAAAATATTCTGCCATTTCTTTGTTTTTCTCTTTCCAGATCTGTCTGAGATCTCTTCTCGACTTCTTGCGTCGTCTTTGCTGACCCATGACAACGTTTCTTGGTTGTTCATTCACCAATTCAATCACACTTGTGGATCGACTATTCTATCTCGTCACACTGATACATCTTGTTGGATCTAATTATCCGAGCATAAGATATTGTGAGGGATTTTTGTGCTTTACCTGTATCCTGCGCGTAAAACTAGGTCTGTGAAATCCTCTGTTGTGACTTCAGGGAGAAAATCGCGGGGTAGACTCCTTCTATAGCTTCGATCTGACTGGATCTAACTATCCGAGCGGAGATCTACGGATTCAAAGATTTGAGCTCTATAGCCCCTCTAATGGCGGAATCGAGCTATATGAGTTTACTCGAGAGCCAAAAATTAAAAAAATGAAGTTTAGCTTCTCATGTGACTCGGGGTTGAAAACCAGGCACTCTGGGTCTTCGGGCTTCGGGCGTTTCCACACTGAAGTTCTCAATTCCTCCGAATAGCCAAATAATGGTCTTATTTCAAAGATCAACGACCCTTGTTGATTTGAGATCAACGGTCCTCAATTACTTCAGGACTTTGGGTGATAGTCCTTTCTTACCTGTTGTTGCTGCTGTAAAGATCAACATTCCTTATTGATTTGAGATCAGTGGTCCTTAATTACTTCAGGACTTCGGGTGATCCGAGGTGTACAACACCACAAACCTCCGAAGTGTTAACCTTCCGAAGTGATAGATCTGTCGACGCGTGTCCACAACCTTCAAGGGATCAAATTTACTTTGGGACTTCGGGTAGATCTCACTCTGCAAGACCTTCCAGAATCCTAATTCTCCGAAGTGAGGGATCTGGCGCCGCATGTCCTTGTTGATGGATGGTCCAGATGAACTCCGGGCTTCGGGCCTTCAGGAGTTCTGGCTTATCGTATCCTTCTTTCTTCCGAAGTGATTATCGCCGAAGTGCAGGATCTCCGACGACATGTCCACTTCGATCAACGATTTGGATCTACTTCGGCTCTTCGAAGCTTCGGGCCTTCGGGAGACTTGTCTCCTTTGCAACCTTTGCACGAAATCACCAAATACACGAAGTTCCGAAAAAACTTTGGCGGTTAAAGCCTGCGCACATTTTCTTGATCTGACGGCTGTTGTTGCTCTCGCCTTGATCTGACGGTTGAAACTCATTCTCCTTTTCTGCGTTCTCGTCGTCCTTTCTGAGCTTGATTAATGGCTCAGATCTGTTCGCAGGGCCGATCTTACGGCTGCCTAGCTTGTTTTTTTTTGTATCTGCAAAGACTTTCTCCTGAAGAAGGAATTTCGTGAATCTTTCATAAATCCTTTAAAGCCTCACGAATCTTTAATTGTTTATGCCTTCTGCAGCTCTGCTACTCGAATCTTTCACGAATCTTTAAATGTTCACGACTCTTTAATTGTTTCGTCCTTCTGCAGCTTCTGCTTCCTCGCACTTTTATGTTTCCAACGATCTTTTGAGTGGACTACGGACTGTTCTCAAAGAGTCTTTAAATGTTTCGTCTTTCGGCAACTCTGCTTCCATGCATTTTGTTGTCTCCAATGATCTTTTGAGCGTATCACAGATTGTGTCATGTTCTCCAATCACTGTGAAGAATCTTGTGTCCCATGCTCTCGTAGACAATGTAAGTTCTACACTTCTTAGGATCGGGCTGCTCTCCAGACTATGTGAAGAGGCTTACGTTTGAAGCTCTGATACCATGACAAAATGAGAAGCAGAGAAGATAAAACATAATTGGGAACAAGAAAGTGTAGAGTGCAGAGCGTCGAGTATATTCATTAAGGGAAAAGAGTTGAGCTAAATAGGCTCAAGCAAATCAAGAAACAACAAGAGATCCTAACTAACTCGTACAACTGGTCAGGACAACTAGCAGTGTACAATCACACACTATTGAGGTTATTGATATATTTAACAAAAACCTCCTCCCTAAATAAAATCTTTCTGGATGAGGTTCACACTCTCAACATATAGGTTATACCATAATGTAAACCAAAATCATAGTAGAGATGGATATTTATCTCAACCTTTTTTTTAGAAACCTCAAGAAATGCATTTTAGGTAACAATTTTACTAAAAATGTTTAATGTTTTTTATATTTCTGTTGAATTTTAGCAATGCAATTGTTGGTGAAATCACAATTTTACAAAATTGTTTAAATAGTATTTTTGAAGGCATACATAAATTCAACTTTCCCAAAACCCCAAAATACCCAATATGTATAATCTCAACCATTGAAATCTACAATTTTCTGAATTTCTGATCTAATTTTAGACAAAACTTATCAAAGAAAAAGTTTAAAACTTAAAAAGTAATACTAAGTACTACCTTATTACATGATTTCGCATAATTAATTTACAGATATAAGTCAATATTTCAGAAGGCTCTACCCTTATTACATGATTTCTGCATAATTAATGCACAGTATAGATTTAGTCTAAACGTTTTAAGTAATATTTTCTGATGAGTTTTATCCAAAAACTCATGGGAAATTTAGAAAAATATTTGCAATGGTAGATTTAGGTGGTTCAACATACATATTTCAAGTCCCTGAGGTCATATTTTCTGATGGGTTTCATCCAAAATTGGATGGGAAATTTAGAAAAATATTTGGAATGACAGATTTCAGTGGTTCAACGTACATATTTCAGGTGACTAGAGGTTTTTGAGCAAGCTGAATCCATTTATACACTCAGAAACATGATTATATCACTGTAAAATTGAGATTTTGCCAACAATCATCTTGCTCATCTTACTGAATTCCAATGATAGCAGCAAAACAAAATAAAAAACTTAGAATGTTTAAACTATGACGGGATATATGTCAGCAGACTCTCTTCAGTTATTGTCTCTGTTAAGAGTTCTATTTAAAAAATAATTGTTCACTTGGTACTCGTTGGTGCCTACGGGTTCACAACCTCAATAATGGATTAGATAGCAGGGATTGATCAGGGATCGAATCCTTCGGTGTGTGAGCACTAGGAAGAAGAAAAAAGTGAAAATGATGAACAGAAGAGGGGTTGTTTGTGTTTATATGGGGCGATGTTGGCATTGTTGGTATTTGAAGTATCTGTGTGAACTTGGTATCCAGGTCCATCCTTGTTGCAAGATACAGGAATGGATCGACGACTATAGTATGCAGGATTCTTCTCGGTGGCGTGCAGTATATAAGTAGAGAAATCAGTGTTTTGTCCAACGTTTCGCTTCTGTGGATTTTGAGAACAGTGATTGCACATTAGAAGAAGACACTTCAACCCATTGGTCGTGACTGTGTCGAGTGCCAATATATTCCAGGCTTAAACAGAGCATTTTATTTCTCCAAAGTTCAGAGGTTTTTGGCGAAAAACTGCTTCGACTATTTCTTGCGAGATTATTAGTCTAAACGTTTTATCTTTTGGTTATTTTTGGGTAATTTTTTCTGTTTGATTTTTTCCAAAATCCGATAATGAGTGGCTAAATTTGTATAATCAGAATGATTTAGGAGTTTTTCAATAGGCTGAATCCATTTATACATTCAGAAATACAATTTAAACAACAGAAAATAGAGATAATATCCAAATTTACATTGTCCCATTCTAGTAAAAAAAATCCTAAAAAAATAAAAAGTTTATCCAACACGAATCTGATTATGCTCTGTTCTCAAGTAGATTGAGAACCCTTCACGATTTCTAGAATGACATTTTCTGATATTTTTTTTTGATGGTTATTTTGGGTTTTAAAATTTGTTATTTTTATGAGAATCACTAGAATTTTCTTTATTTATTTTGAAAATAGTTCTTATATTTGAATGATCTTGTTGTATTGAATAATAATAATATATTTTTAAGGTCACAGCCAAGCCAGCACATCAAATTGGTGTATGAGACCCCCTTGTTTGTGGGACAAGGGACTCCCCTCTGCTCAACAATTTCACTGGTAAAGTCTACGAAAGTATACATACCCTACCCCCTCTAGGAACATTCTAAAGAATGAGTTACTGATGATATGATTGTGATGTATTAAAAAAAGGAATAAATAGATTATTTTGGGTTTTAAAATTTGTTTTTTTATGAGAATCATTGAAATTTTATTTATTTGTTTTGAAAATAGTTTTTGTATTTGAATGATTGTGATGTATTGAATAAATAACAAATGTATGTAAGGAATGGGTTAATGGTGATATGATTGTGATGTATTAAATAAATAAATAATAAATGTATGGAATAGATTAATGGTGATGTATTAAATAAATAATAAATGGATGTAAGAAATGAATTAATGGTAATGTATTAAATAAGAATAAAATGGATGTAAAGAATGAGTTGTTCAGCATGTACTATATATTAGGGGCTTAAAATTTGGAGGACATGGGCATATCACAATATTATTTAATATAATATATTTCAAGGTGTTTCATGGTTTCAGATTAGGTTTTTATAGGAATTGAATTTATTCTACAATGAAAAATTTCTGGCTTTTCAACATTGATCTAACCTCTTTGAACATTAACAAAAATTATTTTAATAAATCTGAAAAAAAATTATATTTAGAGTTTTGAAACACTCAAACTTTTATAACACATAGCAAAAATTCTGATAAGTTGGTGAACCTGATAGGCATTCCAGTACACTCAAACTTTTTAGAATTTCACTTGAGTTTGTGGATTCTTGCATTTAGAAAATTAAATTTTGGTATGTGTATTTAGAAAATTAAATTTTGGTACATTTAGAAAGTTAAATTTTGGTAAGAGGTTTGGAGTGTAACTTTGCTTTTTTTTAATTATGGAATATATATTTAAAAAAAATTATTTGGTACTTTTTCTTTTCTCATTTTGAAAATAGTATCCAGGTATTTGGTAGGAGGGTAATAATCATTCTTATCTATTATTAGAAATAGACTCAATTAACTCTCACCTATCAAAAATAGACTCAATTGACAACTTAAAAATATTATTATAAACATAATTACTCTTAATTTTATTATAGTAAAACACAACAATATAAATAAATAATTTCTTTTTGTTAGTGGTCAAAATCATCCATTAAGGGATTATTACCTCAAGCTGTTTCATGGTAAGTGGGTTTCATTAGAATTGAATCTTGTCCAATGGTGAAAAACTCTTAGCTTTCCACCATGAGATCCAACCTCACGTGAAGGTGTCTTCATGACTCCAGTGTAAACAATTCTAATTGGAATTGAATTTTACCTAATGATGAAGAACTCCTAGCCTTCCGCCATTAGATCCAACCCCTTTGGACATTTAATATCTCTAGATGTAACCACAAATTTGACCACTATGTCAAAATGTCTTTATGAGTATAGGTTAAACCACTCTCATTGGAATTGAATTTTACTCAATGATGAAAAATTGCTCTTTTCCATCATTGGATCCAACTCCTTTTGCTTCATTTAAAAAACATTTTTAAAAGCAAAACAAATTCTAAATTCTAACCATGGTCGGAAAAATCGAAGGTCGTTATAGTTAACGTAATCATATTCATCTATCCTTTGGATAACGCCTAAAGGCAATTCAGGGAGACGTGGCATATTCTGACGGAGGCAAATGACTGAAATCGGACACACCTGTACGTTAAATTATAGTCCGTCAAGACAAGTGACCAACCGTTCTCCGTCTATTGATGGTTGACGCCAACGCCACGTCACGTCATTCTGCCCTGTCTATTACCGACGGAGCGGAATTCATATTTGACGTAGAATTTTGGTCCCTGTTTCTTGAAAACAAACAATGGAGGTATCGGTTTCTGTCAACTGATTGTTCAATAAGTAACTCACCAACCCCATCCGAAATGTTTTCATAGAAGCAGAGAACCAGGAGAGCTAGTTCTTAGAAGGTGGAGCCGATAAATTTATTCGAGTCTGCTTAAAGATGGGAATCGCTGTTTCAAGCTGCCAAAAATCGTCGTTCAAGTCACGGGTTCGAAACAGGCTGCTCGGTCTTTGGTTTAGAATCCATGGGCTAAAGTCTTTAAGGTGGCTTCGGATTGGGCTTCGCAAAAGACTCAAGATTGTAAGACCGGGTGAGTTAGTTATTGCATTTCCTTGATCTTGTTTTGGGGATTTTGATGGCTGTTCCACCAGTCTGTTATGTTAAGTTAAGATTTAGTACATTGCGCAGATCAATTATATGGATGAAAGTTGCCGGGATTTATCATCTGTAATGAGACAAAATGATCGGGGGTTTTAAGTTTTTCATATTTCCTGTCGTATTTTGTATTTTGCCATAGATGTTCAAATCTTGTGAAGGGTTTTGATCTTTATTGTTAGAAAGGTGGTGAAAGCTCTATATTTTCCGGGAAATTTGGAATATCATTCTGTATAGGCTGCAATTCAGAGTGCCTTTTTTAGTTTTGAGTTGGGAAGGCTCATAGTGTAAGTACCTTTATTAGGTATGCACGTTCCACCCGTGATTTGGGAAGTCCATAGTGGTTGCTTATAAATTTTAGATAATCATGGTCTATCTGTTTATGATTATGATTAGTCCCTGTGACTAATGGGCTCTATTCTAATCATCCTCGTGATCAGAAGGATCTTGTGCCAAGGGGACATAGTCTGAATGGTAAAATCTCATTAGTAACTCTCTGTATGCCCTGATGAGATGAGAGGGCAAGTCATACTTGTATATGCCTCTAGCTCGTTCCCAGTCGCCCTGATTAGAGGGCAAGTCATACTTGTATATGCCTCTAGTTCGTCTCCACTCGCTAACTTTCTAATAGCTGGTAAAAACCATGTAAACAGGTGTCCCTTAGTCGCATCCCATTATAAAAAGCTTAGTTCGTCCTCAAAGAAAATTGAATATTTACCATTTTATGACAGGGTGTTAAATTTCACCTCAAGGCTATTCGATGCGATATGTATTTTTAAGACTGACATTTGCAACAGAAAGTTTTGCATATAAAATGCATTTTTGTGCTTGTGGAATGCCTGAAAGAACTAGAGTAAGCTCAACTACCCAGGGAATCATAATACATGTCCTTGAAAGGTAATACATGAAAATGATTTGACTTTGCCCAATCTAAAAAAGCAATGCAGGGCAGAGATGAGTTTTCACCTGACCTGATCGACAGAGATATGCATACTGAGCATACTGTTTTTTTCTTTTTTAATTTACTTTGGAATAGAGCCTAGGAAACCCACCGGGCTCTTCCCCTCCTTTTGAGGATGGTACCTGTAAACCAGATTTTGTAGAAATCTGAGGCTTTTTAAAGGATGGTACCTGTAAACCAGATTTTGTAGAAATCTGAGGCTTTTTCGGTAGTTTACTCATATTTTGTAGAAATCCGAGGCTTTTTCGATAGCTTACTCCTTTAAGAGCTCAACAATGTCACTTGCAGGAATTGAACCTGGGTGGGAGAAAACACCCCTCAGCACAAACCACTCAGGCTAAACCCAATTGACATACAGAGCATACTGTCATTTGTTAGATCTTGATTTACCTGGAGCCAAATAGGTTTCCAGGAGGCTCTGTTTGGTACAACATGTACTTTTCTGAGTCCATTCAATTAAAATGCATTTTTTTTCTTGTGGACAATAAGCTCAACTGTCTGGGTGATCATAATGCATGTTCTTGAAAGCTAATGCGGGGATTTGATTTGACTTTACCAAATCTGAAACTGCAATGCAGGGCAGAGACGAAGTCTCACCTGAGCTGATCGACAGAAATATGCACGCTGAGCAGACTGTTCTTTGTTAGATATTGGTTTATGTGGAGCCAAATAGGTTTCCAGAAAGCTCTCTTTTCTGATTATTTTTTTTTCAAGTTATTGAATTTCTTTGTTTACCATATAGCATCTTTTCTTCCCTCAATCCACGTCGTGGTCTTTGCTAGATCTTGGTTTATGTGGAGCCATCTTATCTTCCCTTAATCCACGTCGTGCTCTTTGCTAGATCTTGGTTTATGTGGAGCCAAACAGGTTTCCCGCAAGCTTTTTTTCTGTTAAACCTTATAGCGACTTATCTTCTCTTAAGCCAAGAAGTGCTCTTTGTTAGATCTTAGTTTTTGTGAAGCCAAATAGGCCTAGTGGAAGCTCTTTTTCTGTTCTTGTATTTTTTTTATTAACCTTATAGCAACTTATCTTCTCTTTTAGGCCAAGTAAATCTTGATTTATGTGGAGCGAAATAGGTTTTCGGGAAGCTCTCTTTTCTGTTTTTTTGTTTTTGGAATCTTTTTATCATATGTATAGTTTAGTAGTCTAAATTCATTTCGAAGGGCTCTTTAAAGAAAGAGGACCAAACCAAATATTCCATGATAGATTTTGGTTTTTGAGGATCAAATAGTACATCCAGGAAGCTTACACATTTTTTCAGCTATTGAGCATTTTGTCTTCTGTTTGGCTAAAATACAATTCCATTGGGTTTCTTTAGTAAAGATGACTGAACTGTGATGTTTTCTAAATATGCTCTTAGAATTCAAAGGCCTATGGATTGGGGTTAGGGGTGTAGTAAAATAAAACGAGTCAGACTTTTCTTTTGCTCTGTTGTTGTTGTTGTACTCCAAGATTACTGATAACAGGCACTGGTGGAAGTAGGTCAGTGGAGAAAGTTTGCCCGGAAAGAGTTGCCAGCAAAGAGCACCGAATTCTGTAGTACGTCCAACACAGAGTTTGAAGGAAATGACTTAAGTATTTTGCCAGGGTTGCCAAATGATATAGGTTTACAATGTCTAGCGAGGGTTCCTCGTGTCTATCACTCTAGTCTTCGTGCTGTATCTAAATCATGGCGCCAGTCAATTGATAGCTGCGAGTTCTTGGAGCAACGGAAGCTGCTTGGGTGCTCTGAGGATTGGCTTTATCTTCATATTGGGACGTCACCGCACTTGGATGAAAGGAGCCAAGGTAAGAGAATAAGATGGCAACTTATTGGTGGTTACAGCCAATGGCATGCACTAGATCCACAGAGATATAGGTGGTACGCACTTCCTCCAATACCCTACGATCGAGCTTTGACTGGAGGGCAGGTAATCTTGGGTGCAGCATCAGCAGTCTTGCAAGGAAAGCTTTATGTAATTGGCGGTGCTCCATTTGGTAAAGCAGCAATAAGGTACTTCCTGGACCTGTTTTTACCTTTCTTAAAACATTCAAATATGATTAAATCAGCATCTTTATGTACTGGTTATCTTCTTATATCCTTAAACACAATCATGGTGGAAAGAGCAATGTAAAAAGACTCTCTAGTCAGTGGATAGTTTCAATCAATCATCAGAATGGCCATTGTATTAAACTGCAAATGCATGTTTTCAAATGCAATTTAAACTCTGGAAAGTGCATGTATCCTCTATTGCATGTTAATAAAATGTCATTTGAATGGTAAATGCATTTAATCTTTAAAGCAACTAAGGAGAAAGTCCTCATTTGAAAACCCCTTAAATCACAATCAAAGAGCAATACAAATAGACCCCCTAGTCAGTGCATGGTTTCAATCAATCATCTGAATGGCCATTGTATTAAACTGCAAATGCATGTTTTCGAATGCAATTTAAACTCTGGAAAGTGCACTTATCCTCTATTGTATGTTAATAAAATGTCATTTGAGTGGTAAATGCATTTTATCTTTAAAGCAACCAGGGAGAAAGTCCTCATTTCAAAACCTTTATTTAACTTCACCGCGGAAAGAGTCTTTGATTTTATGCTTATATACAAATCAGGTCTTCTATTTTCTTGCCTAGCTTCAAGCTGTTTAATATTACCACGTGTGGATTCATTTGTTTTGTTTGTAACTAGGGGCTTTCGTATAATACACAGTGGGTGGTTGCTATTTTTGTCCCACACTAACACTCTGACGATTATGTACAGGGATGTGTGGATGTATGATCCAAGGAAGAACAAGTGGAGACGGGTGGCATCCATGTCAACTCCTCGTTTTGGTTGCCTAGTAGGAGTAATCGACAACAAACTGTATGTAGTCGGAGGGTCTGGCATGTGCCATCTCACAGGCTATTCCCTCCCTTGCTTGGAAGTTTATGATCCCATTACAAACACATGGAGGTTTGCAGCAAGTGCACGAGGTGCCATTGCTGACAATCCTTCTAATCCTCTTAAACATGTAGCGGTTGTAGATGGGAATTTATGTGTAACAGGACCACAGAGCATTAGAGGTCGTATGAGTGGGGGCATGTACGATCCCATTACAGATACATGGTCAGAAATAAAACCGGGCTTACGTGAAGGATGGGGGAAACCAAGCACTGTTATGGATGGTAAGCTCTATATTATTGATTTTGGTGGTTATAAACAATATATACCAGAAGATGATCGCTGGGTGCCTGTAAAGTGTCAGCCTGAGGATTTGCTCTTGGGTTGGGATCCAAAATTGATTTTAGCAATGTCCAGCAGCAAAGAAAAGATTTACTTGGTGGGTACTATGGGGTCTGCACTGATAGCCATGATTGTTCCTGTAAAGAATGGGAAGATCAGTCAAAGTATTAGATGGCATACAATGAAGCTTCCAAATGGTATAGATTTTTTAGGTAGCATGGGGCATTGTTCTTGCCAGATTCTTGGTTATTAATGTGCATTAAATGCAATATTCATTACCATGTCTCAATTCAAGATTGTATATCCTTACTTTCTACTGTCTCCAATTAGGGTTCTTTCCCAATTTCTGTTTTCTTGCAAGTCTCATTCACGCTCCGAGGATTGTGATTGTGAGTTCCAAGTGTAGAATCCTTAATATCCTTGGCACTGTTTGGAAGAGGTTCTTTTGGAATTCGTATGGCCACTACCATACGTATTGTGCTGTATTTTGGAAGAATGATGTGCATACCCAGCCCAGCTGTAATAATTATTGCAAATGAACTGTGTGTATATACTCATTTGATAAGAGTCAAATTTCTCTATCTCTCAAACCCTCTTTCCCTCATTTGCCCAAATTTTGTTAGACGTTGAATCTCTTTAGCTTCTAAGTTTTTCAATAAAATCTTCTAAACCAGATGTTGCATTACGAGGAATGATATATCATTAAGCAAAAGGATAGTCACACAGATACCCCATCCAGCAAGGAGGGCAAGCATCAACCAGCTCTGATTTAAAAGTTGCAAGATCTCCCAAATGGACTGAATTAGTCACCTCATGAAAGGTTTCT
>ML841979.1:3142-16312 GCA_009831015.1 Picea engelmannii
CTTTGAACCATCTCCAACGTATTGTTTTTCTCAATCTGATCAAGTTCTTCATTCATTGCTTTAACCCAGTGGTCATCTTTGTTGGCTTCATTAAAATTCTTGGGTTCCAGCATGGATATGAAAGCTATATGAGATTGTTCGGTTTTCTTTATTAGCTTTCTCCTGGTTTGTACACCTTTGTCTTTTTCTCCATTTATCTGACTTGCAGGATGATTCTTTTGAATGATTCTGGAGGAGGAATTTGTAGTTGACTGGTAATTTGAGTCTATCTGAGTGTCTGAGTATTCATCTGATTCAGAGTCTTTGTTTTCTAATTCTTGGACTTGTTCATATTCAGATTTAGATGTGTCTTCTGTAGAAGACTCATTATTGTGCACCTCTCTTGTTGGGATTCCTTCATCAATTTTTACATCAATACAATCAACCATTTTATGCAGCCTCTTATTATAGCATCTATATCCTTTACTGTTTGTATCATACCCTAAGAAGATACCTTCATCGGCCCTGTCATCATATTTTTCGAGTTTCTCATCATTATTCTTTATGTAGCATTTACTCCCAAAGACTCTGAAGTGTTTGATTGAGGCAGGTCTTCCAAACCATAATTCATAAGGTGTCTTGTCACTTTGTGGTCTGAGGTGGGATTTGTTAAGCACATAGAATCCTGTGTGTATTTATTCTACCCAGTAGGTTTGACCAATGTTCTTCTCATTCATCATCGACCTGGCCATTTCCTGCACTGTTCTGTTTTGCCTTTCAACAACTCCATTTTGTTGTGGAGTTCTTGGGATTGTGTATTCTCTCTTGATCCCATTCTCATCGCATAATTCCTTGAAGTCTCTTGACATAAACTATCCTCCCCGATCTAATCTTACTGCCTTTAACCTCTTGCCTGTTTGAGTCTATGTTAAAGCCTTAAATATTTTAAACTTCTCAAATGCTTCAGCTTTTTCTTTGAGAAAGGCAACCCAAGTAAGTCTGGAGTACTCATCGATAATCAGCATAAAGTAGTTTTCTTTCCCTATGCCTTCCTGTCTTGATGGTCCACATAGATCCATATGAACTAGTTGAAGTGGTTTCTCTATTGAAGTAAAGCTCTTGGACTTAAACTGTGTCCTGTTTTGCTTCCCTACTTGACAGGGTTTACACATTGAATCTTGGGGCTTTGATGTTCTCGGAAGATCTTTTACTGCCTCGAGGTTTTTGAGTTTGATTAATTGGTCAAAGTTTAGATGTCCAAGCCTCCTATTCCATAACCATATTTCATCATGTTTTCTTAGATGACATTCTTCTCTATTTTCTTTTAGCACATATACATTATTTTCTGTCCTTATGCCTTTGGCCACCACTTGTCCTGAGTTTATAGACTTTATTTTGCAGTCCTTGGACATGAACAACACTTCGCATCCTCTGTCACACATTTGACTTACACTGAGCAGATTATGTTTCAGCCCATCCACAAGTAGAACATCTTGGGCTTTTCCTTTTCCATTACTAAAGCTCACCATCCCTTTGCCCTTTATTTTCTCTGGAGCATCATTTCCAAAGGTTACGTTTCCTGATTTGCTTTCACTTAGAGATAGAAACTTGCCTTTGTCTCTCGTCATGTGTTTGGAGCATCCACTGTCTATATACCAAGGGTTCATTTTTCTTTGAGCGGATAGTACTAATCCACACTTGTCACTTTCCTTCTTCTTCCAAAACTTGACATTTTCAGCAAGGGATTTCAAATCTAGTTCATATTCCCTTAAACAACAGTCAATAGATTTGTGTCCATAGTTATGACATATGTAGCATTCAATCTCATTGTTCAACAGGTCAAACTTATTGGTGCAACGTTGTCTACTCATTGACTATTGACTATTTATTGACCTCTTTAGTTGCATGTCCCTAGACTTAATTTGGCAATTGGCAATCTGTGAAGGTTTGTTACTTGGATGCATCATTCTTTTTTTTGGAAAGTATTTATTCCTTTGAAATCTTAATTGCTCATGTCTAAATCTTAAGTAACAATTTACAGCTTTGTGACCAAAGTTAGAACAGTAGAAACAATAGCCATAGAAAAATTCTTTGTACCTGGAAAATGGTTGTCTTCTTTGAGCAAATCGATTTCTTCCATGCTGATGACGTCTTTTAGCAGAGAGTGCATTGTTTCTTTGTTCTACAGATTCAGTCTTGGCACCTTTTTCTTTACTCGTCCTGGGCGGATGATTGTCTTCCTTTGTTTCTGTAGGTTTGTTATTGTCATTGGTTGTACTTTTGACAAACTTGATGGGTTCTTCATTTCCTGGCTTACCACTACTTGATCCCTCTTCATAACCCAAGCTAGTTTTCAGCTTTGGATTCCTTTGCTGATTCAGAATGGTGGCTAATCCTTCTAATGCTTTGATACTTGATAGATTCTGATTATACAAGGCTTGAAACTTCTCCATTTCTTTCCTCGTTTTCACTACTTCTTGTTCTAATGCTTCACATCTTGCCTTCTTTTCTGATAGTTGTTGTTTCAAAATCTCTTCGATTTTCTTTGCCTCTTCCTATTCTACTTTTAGTAGGACAAGGTCTTCATCAGGTTCTTTACTTTCTTTCTTGAACTGTATCAACAATTGTCTTTTCTTTCTGTTCTTGTTTCTTAGTCTGTCAATCGCTTCCAATGCACTGATCAATTCTCCTTCCATGTCAACCACAGCTTCTTCTTCATTAACATCACTCCCTGTGTTGTTATTGTCATAGTCCTCTTTGTCCATAAGTATGAAGTCATTTAGTTTATCTTCAATAGAGGAATCATTGTCTTCATCATCTGAAGGATCATAATCATTGTTTACGCAAAGACTTTTCTACTTAAATTTATTGTCTTTAAAGAAATTTATGTGTTTGTATTTCTCCTCATCATCATAAGTCTGATCCTTTCCTTTGTGGGGACATTTATTTGCAAAATGACCTATCCTACCATAGTTGAAGCATTTGAAAGGCAATTTACCTTTGTATTTTCCTGATCCCTTCTTCAGTCTCTTCACAAATTTTGCTTCAATTTCATCGGGCTCAGAATCCTCATTCTTGTCTACCTTAAAATATGCTTCTCTAGAGGTGGGTTTATCTTTAACTATTCTCATTTCATATGCAGTCAATGTTCCTAGAAGTTGATCAAACTCCAAGGTTTTTAGATCATTAAGTTCTTCTATAGCAGAGACCTTCGGGTTGAACCTATCTGGGAGAGATCTCAAGATTTTATGAACTAAAGAAGGTTCCTCAATTGTTTCACCAAGTGCCTTCATTGCATTTACCATTTCTTCTACTCTCAGAAAATATTTTCCAACATTTTCATCTTCCTTCATCTTCAGTTGTTCAAACTGTATTTTGTAGGTTTGAAGCTTGGCATCCTTTACCTTTTCATTACCTTTGTAACTGCTAATGAGTTTGTCCCACATTTCTTTGGCAGTTCCTAGGTGCATAACTTTCATGAATTCTGCTTTTGTAAGCCCACTCAAGATATCATTCATAGCTTTAGCGTTGAAGCTAAATTCTAGCTTGTCATCCTTATTAGCTAGCACAACTGGCTTTACATAACCAGTTTCTACCACATCCCAGACATCTGCACCTAAAGCCATTTTGTAGGTTCTCATTCTAACTTTCCAGAAGGCAAAGTTTGTTCCATTGAATAGTGGGGCCTTATTGGTTGAATTTCCTTCATGGCTTGACATGTTTAAACTCTAGGATCTACCTTTAGATAAAAGGGGCCGATTTTGATACCAATTATTGGACAACTGAACAAGTTCAACTTTCTCTTTCCAAGCCAATCATTAGACCTTGGAAAGAAATCAGAGACAATAACCACAGAACAAGTATCAGATATGAAATGAAATTTACCTTTCATATTCTATATTATACCAAACCAATCCATTTCCAAAGCACTGGATTCCTTCAAGAAACTTCATATTCACCTACTCTAGTTCAAGAGCATATTTCTAGATGCCAACATTTTCATCGAGTTGGCTACATGGAGGATCAGTGTTTTGATCTTCATACTTGTGAGCATTGTGGAAAGCATAATCATCCTTCAAACAGATGTTCCAAATGTGAGAAATATACAAGAGTAAAGAGTCATTATGGGTGTATCACTTCTTGGAAATGATCATGAACAATCAATAAGATATATCGATCATATCGAATAATTCATTCTCAAGTATTGACACATCTTGCAATGGAAATATTTTCATGTTCTCACCTTGTCCTTGACAAGGAGGAATAATATCATTGATTGACAATCATGATTCAAGTTTTGAAGTCCTATCAATTGATAAAGAATAAGTGGGCTAGAATTAGAGCCATATTCCCTCAACATGATTTGGTTTGTAGCCTTCTTTAAACCACCATTTAGTAGAAGACTTACAACTTTTTCTAGACAATAGTTTGTGGTCATATTAAACCTTCATTCAGTAGAAGACTTAAAACTTCTACTAGAAAATATTTTGTGGTCATATTAAACCTCCATTTAGTAGAAGACATAGACTTCTACTATCCATTTGGTTTGTGGTATTGATTAAACCACCACCACCATTTAGTAGAAGACATCAGCTTCTGCTAGCCAAAACCACTAGATTTTGAGAGCACATGTTTCCTTTTGCAACTATCCACTTCCTTTTTTCATCTCTCTCATTTCAATCACATACAACCCTTTGGATTAAAGACGGGGGGGAATGTTGGAAACCTAGTCTATTAGGGTTACGGTATTATTCACTTGTGAAGGAATATGAAAAGTCAAGTGAATAAGAACTATCATTGGGAGTCCAAGAGACCTCTTGGAAGATGAATCCAAAGGTCGTGATCATGTATTTATATGTGTATTATATTAATGAAAAGAATTCCATTTTACATGTGTATTATGTCGTGATCTCCATTTGTGTGCATTCCAACAATTTTCATAAAAAAACAACTTGTTCATGAAAAAACAAAATCAAAATTGAACATTGATTTTTTATTTATTTTTACATGAAAGAGTTAAATAAAAAATGCATGCAACACATCAGAGTGAACAACAAGACAGGAGAGAGCCCATCAAAAAATATGTGAGAATCACATACTTCTTTTTCTTATGAACCAATTTACTTATTTATGCTTCTTTTCAGTTTATAATTTATAGTAAACCATGCTTGTTTCATAAATGTATGAGTTTGGAGAGTAACCATTAGATACTCTTATTGACATTGGAATAGAACTAGGTCATGACCATAGGATACACCACCAAATGTTGTTAAGGATTTACAACTAATTCTTAATCGGTACAACATGTAAATCGTGATTATGTCTAAACCCTTTTGTGATTAAAAATTTCAAATAATTATAAAGTGAAGCCAAATTATAACATCATTTGTGTTACAATGAGACATGACTTGGTTATGATGAAAGAATGCAACTTTTAGTTGTAAGTATATTAATTAAACTAAGCCTGAGGAGTTATCTCAATTGATCATAGAATTAAATTATAAACTGAATCCATATGATAACATCACCTATATTACGATGAGACATGACTTGATTATTATGAAACAATTCAACTTTTAGTTGTAAGTATTCTAATAAAAGTAATCCCAAGGAGTTAGCTCAATCAATTGCCATCAATGTTGCCAAGAATTTGGCTAGTTCCATGCACATATGTACTCAATTCGAATCCCATGGGTTAAGCACACTAGCCTACATTGATAGGTTTACTAGGGATGACATCCATGAATGTAGGGAAGTATGCATTGGGTTTCCCCATGAAGTTTTCCTAATAAAGGCATGTAAGTTTTCATACTTCATAAATAAATACTTAACCTTAAATTTGTATTGTTACATAATAAAGGAATTACAAAAATTGAAGATAATATAAGGGCACAAGTTTGAGTTGAGGAGATGCAATCTACAATAATAGGTGATTAAGAAAGAATAATTGAGGAGATGCAATCTACAATAGGTGATTAAGAAAGAATAATATATTCGAGGACACTTTTAGGAAATTAAAGAAACTTGAGTGTTGATGTTGATGAAAACAACTTAAACAACAATGAGAGCAACTTATTTCATGATAAACAAGACGAGTTGTTGAGAAGCAAGTCCTTGCATTTAGTGAACTAGTGTCATTGATTGTACATTGACTTGAAATAAATCACATTGACTTTAAAGACTTAAAATCCTATTTGATTTTCCAAGCTTAGACATTAGACATGATAAACATGTAACGTGTTTGGATATATGAAAAGTTGATTTGTGAACTAATAATGATGCAAATATTTGTTTAAATGACAATGGCTTTATGAACAGTGATCTTATATTCTAATATTGTTGAAAAATGTTACTATGAACATTGACGACGTTTGTTTAGAAAAATGCCAATAAATCTGATGCATTCCAATGTATGCTATATAAAAGGGATTAAGGCACCAAAACTTAAAAATGTTGCCAAAATGCTAATAAATCTAATTCATTCCCATTATAATAGGGATTATAAGGTTGTGAATCTGTGCAAATTTTTTATAATGAATCAATTTATAAAGTTATCTACTCATATGATTTTGTATAATAAAATATGTATACACATAAATTAATAAAGAAACGTTTTAGCCATGCATATGGAAATAAGCGCAAGAAATGTCCACATGCACTAGTGTCTCAGTCTTGGATTTTAAGACTCTTTGTCTACCAAAAGTCTCTCACGGCCAGTGGTGAAGCTGAGTTGAATGAATTGAAACAAGTCAACGCTATGCATCTATATAGGCTTTTGGAAATCAGTAAAAAATTGATTCTTGAACTCATCGAACGTGAGATGTTAATTACATATTTACAAATGTGATCTCTATACTTTAATCCCAAAATTAATCGATCTCTATATACTTTAATATCTTTAGTTATTAGTAATATTCTCAAGGGTAGGTTTATTTCCAATGGTACGTTCAATAAAATTATGTTTGTAGTTATCGAAATATTCTCAAGGATGGGTTTATTTCCAATGGTAAGTTCAATAAAATTATGTTTGTAGTTATCGTTTTTATAAAGTTCATTGTTAGTGCATAATTATTCCCATGTTCAACATATTTATTCTTTATATAGCAGTTGGAGGCATAGTGATTATGAAATTATACATTGTAATTTTATTTTCGAAATATGAATATAGATATCAACAACTTTCAGATAACCACAGTCCACATGTTTACGTCAAAATGAAAAATTTTAGATAACCATAGTCCATGTTTTGACATCAAAATGACATATGGACATTCATGCACCGAACCGAGTGTGATTTATTTTGATCAAACATAGTTCAATTCTTGCAGGTTCTTGTGGGTTTGATTCTTGCAAAGGCTATCAAGTCTAGACGGCAGCCATCTAAGAAAGGAAAGAGTGGTTGTGTCCTTGGCATAACAATGGTGAGAATTGGATCTGCTTCTTCATGCTTTCAACACTCTAGTTTGATTTCAACAAGGAGTCATGGAGAATCTCAAAGTTGCAGAGCTCAATTTTTTGGATGCCATTGTGGTTGTTTTTCCAAGATTTACTTAATGCTTTTCATCAAATTTTGGCATTGAGGTGACCTGACTTCCCCATTGACATTTTTTAATTAATTTTGATCGTATCTCTTCAATACCCTATTAATTATTACTCAGTGTTGTTTTTATTGAACTTATGATAACCCAAATAAATATTTTGCTCTTAATTTGGTTGTAGTTTTTCTCATAATTGTTTTTTGGTTTTGTGTCTTTATTACAACATTAGTGATGGATTAGATCAGGATTTTTTTACTCTTTGGACATTGATTGTGATTATTGCTATTCTTAATTGTGAGCCAGATAGATATTTTACTCATTGTCTCTCAATATTGAAGGTTGTTAATCATGGCCAACTAAATATTTTCATGTGAATGATAACAAATCAAGTTTTTTCACTTCTAGGTTGTTCATTCTTACCCAGTGACCAATAGATTTCTCATTGTACCAAGTTATGGCCCTAATAACCCTATCTCCATCTTTGGTATCCTATGAATTATATTCATCATCGATACCATCCTCCAAACTCTAAAAGAACCCGACATTATCTATGTTTTTCCTGGTCTTTGAACAATGAAAAGACAAATAGTGGGTCGCTCCTTTCAAAATGCACTGCAAAAAGATAAAAACAACTGAATGTTAGGAACCACATGAAAGACAAACTTAGTACAAGAAGAAATAGAGTATATGAAGAGTGATTTTATATCGTAGCCTTGTTTTGTTTAGTATACTCACCAGTATAAACAACCAGCAAACACTTGAACGTGACAGCCAAGGATCATCCAACAAATTGATCATCCTATTTATGTTGATTTTGTTTATCCTATTTATGCTGATCCAATGATCCTGAAAATATTTAGTAATGAATCTAGAACATGTAAGAACATAAGAACATATTTCGGAAGAATGACCTACACATTGTTGCTCTCTTAAAACTTAAAAAAAAAACAGGTTTGGTCACCTACTTTTTTGTTGTGTGTAGGGAAAGAAGAAGATTGAAGCGTTTTGACTCTGTGTTTTATTTATTGAACATTTAATGGTTTTATTTATTGAACATTTAATGGCTCACCTTCCTTAGAAACAATCATCTTAATCATTTTACACAGCTTTCCAAAAGGTAGGCTAGTCAAATATTTCTCATTTCATTTTTCTTCCATAATGTGATTAGGGGATTGGAGTGATCATTTATCAAATCTTGATAGCATAACAGGCAGCAGGTGCCTCATATCTTCAGTTGCAGGAGAGTTAGTTTCACAAGCTCTATTCATATATTTAGATATGTGGTGATTGATTCCCTTATTATAATCGAGGAAGGACTATCTTGATTATGCTAGAGAGAAAGGGGGATTGTGCCAGAGAGAAAGGGGACGGGTTCGCTCCATTATGGATTGATGATGGTGCAGTGGTCGTCTGGGAACAAGTGCAACGAAGCAAATAAGTGAAAAAGGAGTGGCCAAGGAAATTTATAGTAGAGGCAAGTCGTGGCCAAAAGCAACACAGAGGCAGGTCATGGCAAGAGGAGTGTCTTGGAAAAAGAAGAAAAGGTTAGAAAATCACATGCAGAAACGCCTCGAAGGCATTGCCACATTGAATGATCAAGTTTAATATACATCTTGAAAGATCAAACATTATCAAACATTTAATGTTTAGGATTAATGTTTGACTTGAATTCTAGCATTAGTTTACCTTGTTGCAATATCGCGTAGATAGATACTTCTTTTCCTAAGTTTAATTTCCCTTTGCCTCGAAATGAGGCCAAATAAGACCTCAAATCTTGTGAATGGTTCAAAAATATTGTTGGAAGTATTTGATAGGTAAAAAAAAGTGTTCATTGAAATGTGAGCGTAAAACTTTGGGTTAACAACCTTGTTTCGCATACAGAATATTGAAAACCGTTTTCAATAGTCCCTACTACCTTTAGGGCAAGGCCTAATAAGATGGATTCTTGAATATTTAAATATACAATTTTATTTTTTTGGAATATGTTTGGATCCAAAACGTATATATGTTTTAAAAAATATAATTATTGTGTTTTCTAGTCACTTTTCCTGTTGAATTTTGGACTTGTCTATGTATTCAAATATTTACAGATTTAAAAAAATAGTTATCATTATTTTGCTAAATATTGAAGTATTATTATTTTAATTTCATATTTTATATATTCAATCATATACATATTAATAATTTTATAAGAGCACATTAATATTTTAGATCATAAAAATCAATGAGAATTGTTATTTTGTAAATCATCTTCCATGAACCATGATTCAACACAATGAACAACTAAAGAAACTTGGAAGACAAATTACAGAATAATAATAATAATATTTCAATTGATATTTTACTAACAACTCAACACTACACATACACTTTATATAATTACGTTGAAGGAATGTTTTAAAGGGATGGTTCCCCTCAACTCTTCGTTATCTATCAACACCTTATGAACAATTGCCATGAGTCCATCCACGACTACCCAATTACGTCCTCTGCTTTAGTGCATGGTATATGTACGGCATTCTCAATATGTTTTGGTTTTTCAAAACCCTATTGTAGATCATGGCTTAGGTTGGCAAGGCTACTTAGTCACTCCCACTAACAGTTTTGTGGGGTAGAAATATATACACAAGATCACAATGAATACCATTTTTTAGAGGATTTTTTTTCTCTTTTATGATGAATATATGCATTGGATATACACTTGATCATCCACTCAACCATGACCTCATGAGCTTAAAATGGTGAGTATACTTGCTATATTTGGAAGTAATTCATGGTTGTATGAATGTGTAAAATTGGTGATCGTGTGTGCTTGATTCCAATAGAAATGACCATCTAAGCCCGAAGTTGTGGAGGTTTCCTTACCATTGTCCTATAAGCAATGAAATCCATAATTAGATTGGGGAATTTCACAACATATGGAATCTATGTGAGTCTAGCATAGTTGGCATTCCACAAAAAGTTGACTATGACCCTAAAAGTTTCTTTCTTCAAAGATGCAGATGATCTAGCATAGTTGTCATTCCACAACAAGGTGACTATGACCCTAAAAGTTTCTTTCTTCAAACGTTTGTGAAGAGCATCTTGAGGTTATATTTCAATCTTCATTTATTATAGAAACAAATCTTGTGTTGAGGTCATTTCCAATTCAAAGTTTGAAGAAAAACACATTATCTGTAGATGTCCTTTCTATCAAAGAGTTTTCCCGCAATTATTTTTACAAGTGTCATCCCTAGATTTTGATATATTATGCACCCATCCTATGTTTTGTTAGAATATAGAAGATGGTGTGCTCATTTTACCATTGACGATACCCTCGTCACCCAACCACAGGCCGAAGCCTCCCTACGAGCACCTTAACCTTGACTGAGAATTCTTCTGGAAGCAAACCCTAGGCTAGATAGCCAAACAAAGGGCAGCGCATCTCTCCTCAAGGGTAGCGCAACACAAAAGATTGATCAAATAGTCCCAAACCCTAGCCAAGAGATATTCAAGCCAAAACTGAGAACTTGCTGCTGCAGCAGCTGCACTTGCAACCCTCCTTCAAACCTGCGCACCAGACTGCAACTGCAGTGTGCACCAACTGGGAAACTGCTGCACAGAACTGGCTCTATCTGCAACTACTGAGATGTTGTCAAATGAGAACTGGTGCCCTGTATTTATAGTAATCCTGCCAGTTTTGTTGGGGCCGACTTCTCCTTATGGATAAGTGTCTGTTCAGTGTATTATTATAATTTATGGTTGACTTCTTCTCTTAGAGGCTAATAGCCTAATATAAATTATCCTCTTGAGCCGACAACGCTTCTAGGGTTATTAGCCAACTCATTAGGGTTTCTCTTGCTTCCCGGAGTTTTCTATTCTCGTCAGGTTCACACGTGAGGGTAAATACCTCCCGTAGCTACCATAATATTAACATGTTTGACCCTAAAAATGGGAAATCTAGGTTTAGTGACCTTCCTTTTGTTTATGAAAAGGTTGGGGTTTGCAAAGGAGCAAGAGCATAACATCGTTATACACTTTTTAATATATTTACAAAATAAGGTTACAATATGGTTGAGATGACATGTGTTGAACATGATTTCCATGCTGTTGAAAGTCAATTTATTACCCACACTATGGGGAGGATGTTAGCAAAGTTAAAATTGGAATCTAGTCCAATTTATTACACTACTCTTCTTCTATTGTCTTTCATTAAAAGTAACAGGGGGACTGTCTCCAGGTCCATGACCTCCTTGCTTGCCTCCACCATTGCTAGCTCCAAGAATGATTGTTCCACTACCAAATATAGGTGCTCCTCCTCCCCCACCTTTGAAAAACAACCATTAACATAATAAACAATACATTCAAAGGAGGGTTGGATGCGAGTTGTGATAGTTCATGAGAAATGATGGGCCTCAAACCTGTCTGTGGAAGAGAAAGATCTAGAGAATTTTGCACTTCAAAAGTGGATTTCAATGGGTGACATGCACAGTCTATTGTCGATGGATACTAACAAGGATGAGGGTATTATTTTCTTGAGAGATAAAATCGAAAGTTGAAACACACAAACCCTATGTTCTACAAAAAAATTATGTGTAACTTTTATCCCAATACTCTATGAATTTTCCAACTCTAGATTTTACTTTATTAGTTTTTCCTTCCCCTAATTTTATTTGATTTGAAATTGATTCTTACCATTATGTTACCATTACTATAGTTGTTAATTCTATTTTTCTACAAATAAACAACATGGTTTTTCCATTGGGATGGAAATTGATCCCAGCTTTCTTTAAGAGGAAATGATAGTGTATCATTGTTGACCATGACCACTATGCATTTGCAGCCAATGATGATGTAACAATATCAGTTAATTATTCTTACTAAACCCCCACTCCCTTATCTTCTTTTGGTTTGAAATTGTTGTGTTAATTGGCTCTATTTTTTCCTAATTTTATGAGCAATTAATGAAGAATTCAGGGCATGTCCATGTTTGTTACTATCTACATAAATAGTTCCCTTCAAATGTATTAATCTACAAAAAATTATTTTCCTCTCTTTTATCAGAAACAATTAACAATAATTCTAAGATGGCTTGAATAACTAAGATTATGTCTTAGTAACAATGATTTTATTACTTTCATGGAAAATTGGATTGAATTCAACTCTAAGATTTGTTTGTGTTGTAATTTTCCCTTTAATTCATTCGTTTTGTTTGGTTGGGAATTATAAACCCTTATTATTGTATTGGTTACTATCTTTGGTGTTTTATTAGGTCAAGGTATTTTTCTCGTCGAATTGAGAAAAACATCCAACCAGTCCTAGAAAATTTACTTTAACTTGTTCAAAGTTCTAGTCAACCAAAACGGGATGGATACCTATTTATTCAGGTGATTTTATGGGTTAATTGGAAACCTATAGGTAGTTTTAGTACAATGACATCCATCATAATACACACTTGAGAGATTTTCTACCAATTGCATGGTTTCATTATGGTAGTTTCATTGGGTTATCATGTAGTGTGTAGTAATATTATGTTATTCACAATTTAACATTATCTATTTGGGAGAGATTTTATCCATGGACTATTGTAGTTATTTCTTTTTGTCTTTTACAAGTACCATACATTTAGTATAACAAATGATATATTTCAATATTGACATGAACAAAAAAAAAA
>ML841979.1:43275-61786 GCA_009831015.1 Picea engelmannii
CTTGTAGAAAATCGAATGAGAGACAAATGGATTTCCCAAACCGGCTTCAAATGATGAATAGGGGGTGTCATGTTCAAGAGAGACACTTACTGCCAATCAATACGGAGATGAAAACATATCCCTTTCCCAAATTTTCCCCCACCATTTCTGGCGAGTACCTCTTTATTTTTACGCAAGCTTGAAGAGTATAACATATGCTTGTTGATGTAATCTCATCCTTCGGACAAGTCCCTCGGAGTATGTTTAATGAACCCTAAGAAGGAGTGGTTTGGTCCCATCACGGTTCTGTCGATGTTTGTTTAACGAGTCCAAAGATAGAAAACTCGAAGGTTTTTCATGATTACAGAGTCTAGAAAAACACTTAAAAGAGAACTCTCTCAGTTCCTTTTTCGTAAAATAGTCTGGATGAGACCGAAAAAGAGATAAATTATCGTTCACCAGATGCTTACCTCAAATACTTTATCAAGCATGAAAATAGCAAGGTTGCTCGGTGATCTTTTCATGTTTAGAGAGTCTGAAAAGAGCTTAAAGAGGAATCCAAGGGGGTTCTTTTTTCGTATAACCTTGTTGAGCCCGAAAAAGTGATAAAAGTACGCTTGATCGCGTTCTCATGTATTTACGAGTGCAAGAACGAACAAAGACCACGCTCGAGGTTTTTATATAAAAACCATAAAAAAAAAATCAAAAACACACGATAACAAAGAAAAACATGTTTGTATCCCTATATTTGATTGTCAAAGTCATCACGCCTGCAAGAGTTACACTCAACATGATATTAGGGATTAGGTTTTAATCGATAAATAATCATAAAAACCAAAATGATATAGTAAAAGTAAATAAAAAGGAGTAAATACTCTTTTTACCACATCATTTTACATTTCCACTATTGAGCTCAAAAAACCCCTCTTTTACCCTCCAAGTTCAGCATCAGATTGTGGGAGCTACGACAGACCATTCAGCGAGCCATCTGCGACAGTTAGGTAGGCTCTTCGTCCTTAACACTTTCATGGTTTAATTTTGTAATTTCATTGGTTAAACTTTCATTTTTAAGTTGATTTTCAAAGCCCTACATGCGCGCTGCCATTCTCGCAGGCAGGCCATACGGGGCCTGCGAGAATGATGCATTCTCGCAGGTGAGCCTAAGGCCACCTGCGAGGTTCTCGCACTGTGCACACAGGGCACCTGCGAGAATCGCAAAGATCTATTTTTTTTTTAAATTTAGCCAATGAAAAAGAATGGATTCATGAAAAAATTTGCTAATCTTCTGTTGTGTCTCTTATGCAGATAATTGGCCATCAACATGGTGCTTGAATGGCACGAAAGGGAACATGAAGAAGACAATGAAATGGCCGAAAATCATCCACCTACCATAGCTTCTTTGAGAGACTGTGGGCTCTTGAAGTACTTTTGCATCTCGGGTATGAGGGCCCAAGTCAAACTATTAGAGTACCTGGTACGCATGTGGGACCCTGATAAACAGGTATTTCAGGTGGGGGTTCACACACTGTCCTTAGACATTGAGGACATTTACTTTTTGACCGGACTGTCCCGGCGGGGGTACTATGTGAGCCTGACCAGTAGCAGAGGTGGTGGGCTACAGATGAGTGAGTACTGCTGTATACACTATGTTCCTGAGGCTGAGAGAAAGAAAGGAAAAGTAGCTATCTGGGGGGTACGCGATTTGACCCTCCGTACTATCCTATTCACCATAGCGCGAATGGCTGGGAGTTCTGCTCCTCACATGGCGTTACAGAGTTATTTCCAGTATGATATTGAGTGTACTGAGCCTCGAGTGTTCAACTTGGCAGATGTTGTGCTTCGCAGTATAAAAAAGCAGTTGACCAAATGTAGGCGGGGTGACCTGAAGCAATTCGGGTACGGATCTTTGCTGGTATCCTTCTTCCTTGAGCAGGTCCCATTACTGAGGTTATAGGTGGAGTGGAATATACCAGGTCCCAAGGATCCAAGGATGTTGATATGGTGTCGGCTTATGGCCTGGAACGTAGCAGGACCGATCATCAAGTATGATGATACTTTCTTTGATTGGCTTCAACCATAGTTGTTGATGGTTGATGACTACGCTTATGCTGGGCTGGATTTTCGAGGAGATCTAGATTTGGTATTTCCAGAGGATGCTCAGTGGGGGGACCTTGGTAAGAAGTACACACATGTTTTCCTTTTCAAATGTTTTTGTGAATTTTATCATATTCAAATGTTTTTGTTTTATACGTTCGTCCAAAGACTAATACAAAATCATTTGTTGATAACACAAATGTTGGACCTTACAGACCTCCTGTCACTTCTCCCATCCAGTGGCGAGGAGAGGTAGCGGCAGCACCACAGTATGCTGAGGATTATCAAGTGGTGGAACAGAATCTAGAGGGCCTGACTGTAGACATTCCAGACATGACTCTGGAAGAGGTTCCACGACGCGATCAACGTCATACTGTAGGGGTATCAGCATCTATGAGTCGACTTCTCTGTAGGGTTGCTAGGGAAGTCGTGTGTTATCGTGAACATCATCCATGACGTCACTTTGTAGAAGCTATGAGCTTCAAATTTTGACATTTTGGTTTTCAGACAAACTTTTTGTAAAAAACTCTTTTGATCGTTATATATATAGACGGCTTCTACCGGTTTACTTTATATTGTGTGAATTTTGATGTGTTTAATTTATAAATGATTCAAATGTCTGTCCAATACATAATTAGTCAATGCATCTATTAATGTATTTAGACATCTAGGAATATGTTGATATTCAATGTGATCAAAATAACGTTCCAAGAGGCGAATTCGCAAATACACCCGTAACAAAGTAGGACTTCGGATAGAGTAGACATTTAACTATAGTACTACAAGCTGCGAATCAAGTCGCACAACCAAATGACGAATTTCAAGCGAGATAGCATCAACCAATAATTCAATAACGACACTATACTCTGCAATGTTGTTGGTTGCATGGCAGAGGCACACACCTCGTAAAGAGACAAGTTTGTTTGTAGGGGCGTAAATTGCCCACGTAGCAGAAGAAAGGTTCTGAGTACTACGGCTAACACCATCAGCGAAGCCAATATAGGGTAGCGAAGACTCCGACATATAGAAATCAAACACAACGTCACATAAGGGTAGAGACCATATAACGACAAAAGCAAACTATAGTAACACACAAGAAGTATGATACATTAAAAATACAAGTACTAGTGCACAGATGATTTATGCATAGTACTTCTTCAAGTACAACCCATTCCTGGGTTCACTCAAAGGGATACCATCGTAATCTACCAACTCATATGCTCCTTTTTCCAAAACTCGGTGAACGATATAAGGACCTTGCCACATGGGTTTGAATTTCCCAGCTCCTAACATATCTCGATCTTGTTCATATAGAAGAACAAGATCACCTTCGGAAAAAATACGAGGCTTGACATGCTTGTCATATTGGGCATTGACACGCTTTTTCTAGGCTTCTATTATAAGGTGGCGTCACGTCGAGTTTCGTCTAATCGCATAAGATAAAATAGACGTTCTTCTTCAGCAGAAGTGTTGGGTAGGAGTTCGACAGCTAGCTTCAGAGAGGGTATCTCGCATTCTATAGGAAGAATGGATTCCACACCATAGACTAACTGAAAAGGTGTAAACCCAGTAGCGGACTTGACAGATGTCCGGTACGCCCACAATGCCGAAAACAACATTGTGTGCCAACTTGTTTTATGAATCCCTATCATTCATCAAAGCATAGTAATGAGAACTTTGTTAATCGCTTCGACTTGGCCATTGGCTTGTGGATAATAGGGTGTTGAGTTATCATGACGAAGACCCAACTTTTCCGTAAGTTCAGACATCATAAAATTCCTAAAGTGGATACCGTGATCAGTGACGATAGCTTGGGGGACACCAAAACGAGCTATGACATGATTAAAAAGAAACAGTGTCGCGATATTTCCAGTTTTATCAAATGTCGGCATCGCCTCGGCCCATTTCGTAAAGTAATCAATGGCTACAATGATGTAACGATGCCCCCCGGTCGAGTGAGGGTGACATGTCATGAAATCGATGCCCCATTTCGCAAAGGGACCAACTGAGACCACAGGATGAAGAGGAGTAGGATGTGACTGAATTTTCTGATTGTAGGTCTGGCAGGCATGACATTTATGAACGGCAATAATGCAGTCATTAAACAAAGAAGGCCAAAAATACCCTACGCGTAAGATCTTCACATACATATGACCAGCACATGCTCTGGAATGGTAGTCATTCAGAGCTTTCTTAGCTTCGTCGAATGTTAGACAACTTCAAAAAACAGAGTCAATCCCCCAACGATAAAGAGTATCTCCGAGGATAATGTATTGACGAGCTTGATAATGAATGCGACGTCGGTCAGTGCTAGGCAAATTCGGTCGAAAATTCTGGGTTTGGAGATATATAATGATATCCCCATACCAAATATCATCAATGCTAATAAGGAAAAGAGATTCATCGGGTAATGAATCAACTGCTACATTTTCCGTTGCAGAATGAGGAAAATCACATATCAACTCAACAAAAACTAAATACTTCTTAGACTTGGCGCGATCGAATTCCAAGTCAAACTCCTGGAGTATCACAATCCATTTGGAGTATTTTCCCCCTAGAAATTGACGTGTCAAAATATGTTGCATAGGGTTGCAATGAGAAATCATCGTAGTCTTGCATGAGAGGATATATTGTCGGAAGCGTTGAACGGCTTGAACGACAGCCAAAGCCAGTTTCTTGACATGTTGATACTTGATTTCAGTTGGCGTGAGACTCCGACTCAAGTAATAAATAACATGTTCGTCGTGCGCATCATCCTCTTGGATGAGAACCATGCCAATAGTGTACTCCAAGGCAGCAAGGTAAAGGAAATAACCGCGGCTGTAATCTGGGGGGAAGAGAAGCGGAGCTCGCGTTAGGGACAACTTCAAAGCTTCAAAAGCATTGTTGGCAATGGTATCCTAGACGAACTTTGAATCCTTATTTAATAGCCATATAAAACCACGAGTTATCTCGGCGTAATTAGGGATAAAACGACGAAGAAAGTTTGCTTTCCCCTGCAAACTTTACAACTGGCGCAGTGTAGAAGGAGGAGGGAGATTAAGAATCGCCTCAACCTTCAAAGGATCCACCCGGATCCCTTGACGTGAAATGATAAAACCTAGAAGATGGCCAGATTCTACACAGAAGATGCATTTATAAGGATTTAAACGTATATGGTAGAATCGACAGCGAACGAAAATAGCCCGGAGGTGGGTTGGGTGATCAACTCTGCGCATAGAATGAGCAGGTAAATCGTCCAAATAGGGTTGAACGATCTGCTTGATATCATGGAAAGCGTAAAACATAGCATGTTGAAACGTTGTGCCAGCATTCTTGAGACCAAAGGGAAGTTTCCGATAAGCAAAAGTACCCCAAGGAAAAATAAAAGCAGTTTTATGTTGATCTTCAGGAGCAATATTAATTTGATTATAGCCGGAGAAACCATCCATGAGAGAGAAGATTTCACTTCCAGCACAGTCATCGACAATCTGATCGACGAAGGGGGTAGGAAAGTTGTCTTTGGGACAAGATTTGTTAATATCCCTATAATCAACGCATACACGAATAGTACCTCCTTTCTTGTCAATTGGGACAGGATTGGAAACCCAGTCTGTAAGAGCCACCGGATAAATAAAGTCGGCTTTCAGAAGTTTTTCAACTTCGAGTTTGATAGCAACCGCTTTACGTGGGTGAACTGGACGAAGGCGTTGCCGAATGGGTTTAGCGCTGGGGTATGTCTTTATCTCATGTACAACAATTGCAGGGTCGATACCTAGCATTTCCTCGTAACTCCAGGCGAAGATGTCATGAAACTCTTTGAACAAGGAAGTATAGGTGACTATTTCGTCAGGGGAACATGAAGCTCCAATATGGACATTTTCAACAATTCCAGGTTTAATAGATATGTCAATGGGAATCATGGGAGAGATATTACTTAGGTTCCCTTCAGCAAACACATCATGTGCAGACTCGGGAACGGTTGACGGGGTCGAAATCCATTGATAGTTCTCAAGAGTGTGCTGCTCCAAAAAGAGGATCGGACGATGATACCCATCGTCCCAAGGGGTGTCCTCCATGACAGACATGATCATCTCGTCAGTGGGAAAAATAACACGAAAAATGATCAGGAGACAACTCATCAAGAGAGGGGATAGAAAGTGTTTTCGATTGAATGGCCTGGTAGGTGGATTCAACTGGACTTAACGGTATTTCGTCACCGAAACGAGGATGATCTCTAGGGTCAGGGACAATCCGGGGGTCGTGAGACGCAGGAAGTTCGTGAGGCACTGCGGAGATCATGTTTATAGAAGCAACTGACGGGCGTGGAACATCGGGTGGTGGAATGGGGAAAGTACCCATTAACGAGGAGTCCTTTAAAAGGCCTACACTGACATTCTCATAACCTTAGGGGGGGTTTATCAATAAACGGTACGTTGCCAGTACAAGTATCAGAATTGAAGAAGGCGAGTTGGTCGACAGTGACAACCTTTCCTTGGTGAGGGAAATGTACGACATGGAAAAGTGTCGACACAACGGCGCGCATAGAATCGATCCAGCTATGGCCAAGCAAAAGATTATAATCAAGGGGAGCATCAAAGACTTCCACCTTGACTTGGACCGTTTTCCCTTCTAACGATATGGGCAATGAGGGAAGAACACCATAGGGCTTAAAACCAGATCCACTGAAATCTTTAAGAGTGTTCTGGGATTCATTCAAAGGAGGAGAGCCAATGGCTTTCCAACAAGGAAGAGACATAACACAAGTCGAGGCACCCTCATCGATAACAGTTCGACAAATGTTCTTGTCAAAGACAACAACCTGTATCTGGAACGCGAGTTGAGGGGGTAACCTTGGAATGTGATCTTCCAAGTCAAAGACTATTAAATTCATATCCATTGGGTCAATTCCACCGATAGCTTTCAACAGTGCCTTCCATTGTACGGGACAAGACTGAAGGACTTCAAGGGCTGACATCGCTGAAGGTGCTTGAGCCATATCTTCAACAATGTTGTAGTTTTGGGCCGCACGAGCATGAGGATTGAAAGCTGATTTTCAAATGACACCCTTGGGGGGGGTCGCAGAACTGTGTCGAGGCTCGGTCGTTCGAGATGAAGAGGACCGGTTGTAGGTGGAGTTGTGGGAGAGGATTGTACCAAAGAAGGGGGTAAATCGTTAACCTTCTCCTTATATGGAGATTAATCTTTGGCTCGAGTCATGAGTGCAACGTTGTTGTTCTTAGAATCACCAGTACACATCAAAACATAAGAAGTGGTAGAAGATGAGGGTTGGTCATGGATGACCAACTGATCCTGTTGTTGAGACGGGAAGGGTTGGGACAAGACAGCCGGTGCAGGTGGTTTCGGGGCTTCCTGAAGGAACTCAGTGACCTCGGCACGTCATGGACAATCCTTCGTGTAGTGATCATCACCATAGATAAGGAAAGGGTATCATGGTTTGCGGTTATCCCGATCATCAACAGGGGTAGTTTTAGGTTGCTCTGCTTGAGGATTATTTTTTCCCTCCTTATTCTTACCTCTCCCCTTTTTAGATTTATTTTTACCGGCTGGGGTAGATTGGACAGCATTTACCTCATAAGTCTTACCGGTGGGAGTGGCAGAAGATGGATCATTTTGAACATTAGAAGAAGCAGATTTAGGGTTTGTGCTTGAAGCGGAATGTGATTGGGTTTGGGCAGTACCAATCACACCATCAGCTGCATGTGAGGCAACTGGAGTAGTTGAAGTGCTGGAAGTATTAGGACGAGGTAAGTCAGGTAATAAATCGTAAAGGGTTCCTGTTTGTGAGTAAACAAGGTCAAGATATTGAGCATGACTTATAGCCTTCTCTTCTGTGACTATGCCACCCATGGCAATCTCCTTACCGATTTCGTTCACAAATGATTTTGTAAAACATTCTGCCAGTAACTGATCAGGGAGCTCAAGTTTAATGAGATGTCGTCTCCTTCACCACTCATGGATGTGATCAGATATATGAGTGCCTTTGTTCTGTTTGAAGGAAGTCAAAATCTCGGTTCCGTGTCATAACGGATCGGTAACTGGTAATGGATAAGGAAATCCATAGCTAGGGTATTAAAGTCAGAGAAGAAACCACGTGGAAATTCAATATACCACTTGGCAGTAGAACCTGTAAGGGTTCATTGAAAAAGATGTAAACGAATAGAGTCATCCATCAATGAGTTGGATGAGCACCATAGGTGAAAAGTCATAACGTGATTATTTGGGTCCTCTCCCTCTTTGCCGTCGAATTTAGGAATGTCCAATGGAAGCTTGGCTGGTATAACAGGCCATTGGGGAGAGTGACAAATAGGATATTTTAAAATCCTTGACAAATCTGGAAGATCCAAAGTGGCGAGAAAAGGTAATTGTCGATTCACCTGCAGGGACTGGTGGATTTGGGGAGGAAGCCCTGTCGGCAAACCAGTAGGACCATAAGCAGTCTGCATATAATGTGAAGATCCAGGCATATTCGGTGGTGGTTGAACAGGATAGTATCTCATCGGATTATACCCTGGAACAGAGGCTTGAGTTTGAGCATTCAACCCCCAAATGGGATTAAACGAACCGGTATATGGTTGGCCCATACTAGGGGGTGTGACGGATACAGCTGGAAACTGCTGCCCCCTAGTCGATTAAGGAGGATTTTGGATCAATTGATTCCAATACTGGGCCAAAGATGGAGGTATGTTTTTCCCATAAGGTGGGGTTTCCCCTCCCATTGAAGGTGGTGTACCAATTGAGGGCAATGTTCCAATTGGCATTTGCAAACTGAGAGGGGGTTGAGTTATACTACCTTGATGAGATTGTCCACCAACCGGAAGCTGATAAGCTAGAGTGAATGATGGAATAGCACCACTAGGATTAGGATTGCCAGTAGAAGACGAAGAAGTTCCTCCAAAAGGAAATTGAGGGAGTGTCGGAACAAAACCGGGAAGAAAGTGCCCAGAAGAAGAAGGACCACTAGGAGAGTCGGATGGAGTTTGCGCGGGAGTAGGAATGGTAGCATTCAACGCACGGTATCCAGGTGGTAATGTCAGATTGACATTGGGCGTCCGTGGAGTGTTGATGGGAGCAAGACTAACCGCAGGAAAACCGGTTGGAACACTCGAAGTAGTTGCAATATGGACCATTTCGGCAGGGACAGTAAAGTGATAAGCAGTAGTCAATGATACTGTCTCGAGATTAGAGATTTCGAAAATCATAGGTGGATTAATCTCAGAAATCACGGGGGAACCTGGACCAAAAAGGTCGCGTCGGAAAACACCTGTAGACCAAAAAGGATCTTGGCCTTCTAAACCGGGAAAGGGTCCAGTCGGAGATCCGTAATACACAACAATTAAGTCTTTGGAAGAGTCTGCTCGCATAAAACGTCTCTCAGAATCGGGGTTAAGTCTAAAGTCCTCTCGAGTATTTGTAATTCTAAAACATTCTAGAGAGTCAGTGCGTTCCACTTGTGGGGTGGTGATGATTGGGACTTCACTCTACCGAGGAGAGCCTCCAGGTGTGCTTGTAGGCAAGGGTTGAGAACCTTCCAGGTGCTCTGGAGATAAACCCTGCATTCTACGTGAACGACGCAGAGGAGCTATTGTATATGAGCAACAAACTTCACGAATAAAATCCTATGGTCAATCTCCAAGAAATAAACAACACGCGCTAGTAAAATCTAAGAAGCAACACCAAGCAAACAAGACCTTCTAATTTCAAAGCCACTAGTTGGTGATGAAATTCAATGTCGCAACAACGAGATGAGAAGGGGCTAGTCTAGGGTGGAAAAGTTACGTTGACGACCTGCTTAACGGACTTACACCCTGGTGCAAGCTCCCACACATAATCGTGGGTATACCCTCCAAGGAGCCTGAGTGAGTTTGGTCAACATCAATTCCAGGTACCGTGAAGACTTTCCCCTCCATAGTCACCTTGGGTAAGAACCTAGAGAGATAGGCCACTAAGATCACCACCAATAACAATAAAGCCTGGGGGAACAGTCGACAGTCCGATCCACATGCAAGGGCAGGGTATCTAGCCCGCAATCAACTCAAAAGGCTTCCACTCATCATTGTGGGTATACCTCCAAGTGACCTCTGTAATACGTGCAATCTCTACACTGACACCAACAAAGTAGGGTGAGTAACTCTTCTAGTATCAATGCGACTTAGTGTTTGACCCTTGTGTGATAAGGGATTCCCAAGACAAGATGTTGCAAATGGAATTTAACACCCTCTAACATAAGATGCTATTGTGTGTTTTTTGCTTTGGGAGAGTGTGTCTCTCTTCCTACTCCAAAAGCGCTAGCCTAGATAAATGTTGGTGTAATAGAGCCCTAGAAAAGAGTTACTAGATAAATTTTATGATTACGCACTGTTATTAAGAGTTGTTGTTTACTCAAAGGAAACGGAAGTGAAACTTATGTTGTATGACTTTGACCCAACAATGCAAGGATGAGAATGAAATATATCACTTTTCGTTCAATGAATCCTATGTATGGGAGAGAGAGAAAGTTTTCTGGATCAACCTTGAACTACAATGCAAAATTTCCTTTAAAATGCAAATGAAAACAATCACTTATCAAATGACAATTCTCTATTGTGTCTTTTCCAAATACTTCAACAATCTCAATAATTTGATTTTCAATGTTTTCTAAAACGAAAAGAATTTTTTGAAAGAAAAACTTTTTGTTCACTTTTCAAAAAGGACCCACACTATGACAACGAGAGTACAGAAAATCAAAAATCAAGTGAACAAGCAATGATAAACACCCAATCCACTCTTTCAACGAAAACAAAAATAAAGAACAAACCAATTTAGTCTTTTCAAATGCAAAAGAAAATTATCTTTCAATCCAATAAGCAAATGAGAAAAAACTAAGCACTCAACTTTCAACCAATCACTGGTTCTTAACTAATCAAACACACTCAGATTCTGAAGTCAGAGAGAATGGTTTTTCCAAGAAAAGTCAAGACACAAATGACAAAAAAGCCTTGAAATCCTAAGATTGTTCATGCACGCAAACGAAGACAAGAAAGATATCAATCAATGGTCCAAGAAACTCTTATGAGGCAATCAAACTGATCTAGGCAGTTGAAAATACCAAAGCTCAAATCCAAACTTTTGAAAATAGGAGTTCGCAGGCTGGGAGTATTACATAGTGCGAGAATCACTGATTCTCGCAGGTGACCCTTGAGCAGGGTGCGAGAACCTCGCACTAAAACCTAAAGGCAGAGTGCGAACTCTACCTATTCTCGCAGGCTGCAATGAAGTATAGTGCGAGAATGTCTGAACATAATCAAAATTTTCTAAAATGAAGCAAAATTGAAAAATACCTCTGGACCCAGAGGGTCTATCAGGATATCCTAAAGACTCATAAACTGATAGGACAGGAGAAAAATGAAACCAGAGCAAATGGCCACAGAAAAACACCAAAAGCCACAAAGAAAATGGGATGCTCCCCAGTGGAGTCGCCAATTTTGTTATAGGATAAATCTGTAGGTGTGGACATTAACCGATCTCCCTAGATCCACCTGGATCTAGAAAAAAGCAAGACAAAGCTTGACTCTTTCCCTAGATTCTAACCATTGAATTAACTAGGAGGCAAGAACAAGTAACATACCTTATTATCGCTTCCTATGGTCTTTGTTGCTCCCGCTTCGCTTCAGTGCTCTCGTGCAGTCAAGACCAAGACAACACAAACCAACCAAAGTGAAGATAGCACAATCTATTCAATAGTCAATCTATGTATATGATAAAGGAATTATACAATAAAGTGGAAATAGATTTATGGGAAAGGGACATGCTACTGTATCATATTAATAGAAAGTAAAGCTTACAACCTGAGCCTTGATGTCGCAAACTTCCTTTCGATGGCTCTTGGCTCCGACACACACACTTGCTCAATCCTTGCATGAAGAAGATCAAATCCTCTTGATAGACCTACTAGAGTCTTCAAACTATTGTTCAATGCTGAGTCCTTCACACAATTCTTTCACCGATTCTCCAATGAATCTTGCTTAATCTTTTCCATGAGAATTCCCTCAATATATAGGAGAGAATGAATTAGTTACTTGGATAAGAATGATCCCAAATATCAGGGAATCCAGTACTAGGATAACCATTCGAATGCCATCACATCCTTCTAGAAGATTCCCTTCTAGAAGCATCGAGAATTCATCTTTTTCCTTGCTTTAGGAAGAGTTCACACCCTAGCAGTTCAACACAGTGGGAACTTCTCACACCCTGTCTTAAGGCAGACTGCGAGAATCAGGAATTCTCGGAGGAAAATATACTAGCAGCCTGTGAACTTCCTTCAAAAATGAGTTTTCTGGAAGAGATGAAAATAACTTTTTCTCAGGAGAAAGTTCTTATGAAGATCCTGAGTACACCATCATCTATACATCATCATGATGACCAAAATCATGGGTAACAGCAGGGACATTGGTCAACCCAAATGGCACTACCACAAACTCATAGTGACCATACCTCGTCCGAAAGGCAATTTTATGGATGTCTTCACCCTTGATTCGGACTTGATGGTATCCCAACCTCAAATCAATCTTGGAGAAAATAGACGCACCCCCAAATTGATCGAACAAGTCATTGAGCCTGGGCAAGGGGTACTTGTTATTTATAGTTACCTTATTGAGTTGTCTATAATCTATAAACATTCTAAGGGTACCGTCCTTCTTTTTCACAAACAAGACTGGTGCTCCTCATGGAGACACGTTGGGCTGGATATAGCCCTTATCCATCAATTCTCTCAATTGCAATTTAAGTTCAACTAGTTCAGGTGTGCTCATCCGGTAGGGTGTCCTAGACACCAGCACCGCTCCCAGTGCAAGTTCTATCGAGAAGTCAATGTCCCTTCTCGGAGGTAGACCCAGTACCTCTTCCGGAAATACATCTATGTATTCTCTCAAGATAGGGTGATCGTCAGGGATTGGTTTGTCACCTTCGATTGTTTTCAATACCTATATTTCATATAGGAGACATCCCTTTCCACAATAATTTCTCATTTGTAGAGCTGATATTTGTCTTACTGAGACAGGTTTTCAGATCCCTTGAAGGGTTATCCTCTTTCCTTCTTTACTTACACATTCTAAGGTTTTATGGTAATAGTCCAATCTTGCTTTATGGGTGGCCATCCAGTCCATACCAATAAATAGATCATACGGACCCAATGGTAATAAGTTAAGGGTTGCTTGGGTGGGGAATTTGCCCAACATCAATTGGCAGGCTGGCATAACCTCTGCTACCCTTCTTTTGGTGCCAGTGGATAACTGTACCAACCATGGCTTGGTATGTTTTTGTGGTTGTATTTTACACTTATCAACAACTTTAGGAGCTATATAACTCAAATTTGAACCAAGGTCAATCAAAACAGATACTATATGGTTGGAAATCATACCTTCTATTTCCACCACTGAAGCTTGGTGGTTAGCTTGGTTATTATCCAAGGCTGCATAAATTTGTGGCACACTCCTGGCCACATCATTGACAGTGGTAGCTTTCTGGATGTTGTAAATTCTCTAACTATTCTGTTGTCGGTGTGGAAAGTCTCTCAGTAGATGTTCTTCCCCGCAACCCCAACATTTCAAAGGTTCTCTCTTTGGCTTATCAGTCTTCATTGATATGGGTTCAGAAGTTTTATTTCCGCTCAAGGTGGGAAAATTCTACTGGTGCACACTCCGGGCTGGGAAGCTCATTCTTGAGTTCTTCTTATAGTTCTTAAATCCTGGGGATTTAATCCCCTTTTTCTGAAATCTCAAACTATTCTTCTGTTTCCATCCTTCGCGAGGTTCTGCTCGATGTCCAAACTATTCATGGCAATAGGTTGCCTTTCGAATAGTGCCTTCTAGAGTTTTTGGCTCATCAAATTCAATTTTGTTCTGATAGTCCTTAGGTAGTCCACTGATGAAGCGTTGCACCTTTGCCTTTTCTACTTTTATATAAGGTACATATCTCAACAAATCAAGGAATTTGTTGACATATTCTTCTATAGTGAGTTGTCCCAGTTTGATTTCATAAAACTCTTTAGTCTTCTCGTCGAAATATTTTTCCGATAAATACTTCTTCCGGAAGTATTTCTCAAATTGTTTCCAGGACAGGTCCTCTTCGCGAACCCCTTTCACATTCTTAAGGTCTTCACACCAAATGGAAGCCTTTTCGTTCAAGTTGAAGGCAGCCACTCGGGCCTTCAAATTTTCTGAAAATTCATGGACTCTGAAATATTTCTTTAGTCCAAACAACCAGGCCTCTGCTTCCTCTCCCTTCTTTATTTCACCGTCGAAAGAGGGTGGTTTGGCTTTTCTGAATTCTTCTAATTTATGACCTTTGGAAGGATTTTGCTTCTTCTATTTCCTTCGGGCATAGGAATTGGTTCTGCTGCAAGAAGAGCCCTCTGAATCGCCCGCTTCCTTCTCAGAGGAATCGTCTGTCGCTTGTCCTTTATCTCTGGGGTGGACATTTTTCGAGGTGCTCCTCTCAGTGTGGCCACTGATATGACAATGTTCCTGAGTCTCAGGTTCATGCTGCATTTGTCTTTTTAGGTCGGATAAGCTCTGTAGTAAAACTGCGTTAATTTTTGTTTGCTTTTCTTGTTCTTTCATCATCCTTTCATTATCAGCCTTGTAGCTTTGTAATTCGACCATGAGGCTCCTCACAGTTTCAGCTAGATCTGGAGGGGTCCCTACCGCCCTCCTTTCGTCAGACTCTACATCTCTATTGTGGGAGCCCTCCCCCACTTCATGGTGAGTCACCATTTTATACGTTTGTAATTTCTTGCGGCTGATAATCCGCTTAGGTGCAAAAGACAAACACTGGTTGTTAGTCAATATTCATATTTATTTATAACCAATACATAATTCATATTTTTCACGTGTACACCCACAATAGGGGTTTTTCATTCTTAACTTCGTCTTTTGATTAGGAAGGTTAAGATAGCAGGTTACTCCTTTTAGGAGTGTTTCGAACGGAGCTTCTGTGCAACTCGTTCATAAGCCAAAGCAGGCCAAGTGTTGTAACCATGCTCTGATACCAATTTGTAACACACCCACTGCGGCATAATAAATTTTTCTCCTCTTCTCGAGGGACTGAATCTCCGAAGTCCTACGGGGGCTTAGCACAAGATAGCTCTTCCCTTTTCCACCTCCATGTGATCATTGGTTATGACCACAGGCCAAACAAATAGGTTCCTTTTCTCATTTCGCGACTCAACAATACAAGCGAGTGGAGTCTTTCGACCCTACAAACCCGAAAATCTTACCTTCGAGGAGATCAACAACTGCGAGTCTCCCCCCTTGATCTGACGGTCCTGGCCATATCAGGACTTTAGAAATCGGGGGTTCGAAATGAAAGAGAGTCAAGTCTTTCGACTCTTCAAATCTTGAAACCCGATACTCGAGTTCTTGTATGAGATCCAATGGCTCTCAACATTTTGGATCCAATGGTTTGGATCTTTTCGGAGTTTTGTGAACCGGGAGTTCATGATGCAACGCCTCCAAAACTCTTGTCACTCCAATCCCCGAATCCCGATATGGGGATTCGTGTAGGATATCAACGATCCTCGAGGATTTTGATCCAACGGTCCACAGGATTTTGGAGCTTTCCCCGAACTCTTACCGCTCACCACGCGTCTCCTCAGATGGATGATCTAGATCCTTTCGGGACTCCTCCTTTCTGCCACAGAGTGAATCGAGGTTTCGGGTACCTGGATTTTGTGACTTGCGAAGACAAGGGTTCTTGCCCTTTGGTTTCTCGGGTGTCAAAACACCGAAATGTCGATCGACAGCCACGTGTCCCTCCGATGGACGAATGCGACCTTTAACCACGATCAACAGTTATGATCTTTTTAGGATGATCAACGGTCACGATCAAATTCCCAATTTATCAAACTTATTCACACTTAAACTGATTCGGGGTTTCATTTACCAGGATTTTGTGACTTGCGAAGACAAGGGTTCTTTCCCTTTGGTTTCCAGGGTGCCGAAATGCTGAACTATCCTATCTCATCCACTCTTTAAACTATTTCAGGGTTTCGGTTATCAGGGTTTTGCGACTCGCGATGCTCAGGGTTCTTCCCCTTTGTTTTCCAAGGTACTGAAATGTCGAAACTCTTAATGGCCACCACGTGTTTTCTATAGCTGGACGGTCCAGGTATTCCCATGGACCTTGGGGATCCACGGTCCCAATTTCTTCGCTACTTATGAAGATAAAAGAAAGAGGTTGAGGAATTTAATGCCCTCGTTTCTTCCTCCAATATAACGGTCGCGACTGACCGCAGATCTTCCGACAGAATCTCATCCATCAATCGATACTTATCCACACCTTAAACTATTTCGTGGTTTCGGTTGTCAGGATTTCACGACTCGCGATGACCAGGGTTCTTTCCCTTTGATTCTCCAGGTGCCGAAACACCGAAACGCTTACCGACCGCCATGTGCCCTTCTGAATGAATGGTTTAGGTATTCTCACGGACCTTCAGATCTACAGTCCGATTTCTTCGCTACTCACGAAGATAAAAGAAGGAGGTTGAGGCATTTAATGCCCTCATTTATTCCTCCAATATAATGGTCATGACTGACCGTAGATCTTCCGACAGAATCTCATTCGTCAATCGATACTTATCCACACTTTAAACTATTTCAGGATTTCATAAATCGGGGTTTCGGGACTTGCGAGTACGAGAGGACTCGCGCTTGGATACCTCAGGTGTCGAAATGTCGAGGTATCGGGATTTTAAGAGGACCATTCTTCCTCATCCAGGATTACTAAGACTTGCGCCTTCAAATCATTTTTTCAGGTTCTTGGTAAGCTTTCCAAGAAGGGTGTCTCTATGAGGAGATCTATCCAGGGTATTACCTGAGACGGATAAGGGTATAGATTTCCCGAGAATAGACTTGAAGTCTGAATTAGATCGGTATACATATATATATAGCCATTTATAGAACATAAGCCATACATACTCTTTCCATTATAAGCATTCTACCGCCATTTCTGGTCAAAACACCACACAGACAGTCTTATACTAAAACCATTCATAATTGCACAGACTATGAGCATAAATGTCAGAATATACATTTCAAGATGCAAGATATAAAACACTTATTAGAAAAACACCAGGTGATGCAACTACTGAGAGGGGTGCTCATTTCCACCCAACCGTAGGCTCGACAACTCCGAATGGATTTACCACTAGCCACCCATGAGCTGAGACCACGATGTTGCGAAACCCAGTCTATGTTCGCCAGTGACCGAGAACGAAGGTTAATCTCCTCCTTCTCCACTATCACTCACTCTGTATTTTTTTCTAGAGTTCTTTCGATATTCTCCTCCTCCTCTGCGATCTTCCCTCGCGTCTCCTCCCCCTTCCACATCTCTTTTCCTGCCTTTTCTTGTCCGATGAGGTTGCATGTGGCACAATATTCCTCGCAGTGGTCAGGTTTGAGGCCTCCACAGATGGGTGGTTCACCCCCATCCCTCATTAACTCATGAGGAGTCGTTTACCTACCAATCCTGGCGAGTGATTTAATTTTTGGGCCAGCAAGCCGCTCTTGATTCTCCGGGCCAGTGAAGTCCAAATACGATATTGGTTTTGGTGGAAGTTAACGCCACCATTCCAGGTGCCTTCCACCACCTTTCTTCAGCCATCGTGGTCTATTTTTCAGCACACCCCCTCTCAGCAGTCCTGCAATATATATATTCATAATATTGTTTACATTCATCGATCTTTTTCACAGGGTCCATTCACATCACACATTCACATTTCTGAGTTTGCCACAATACTTGGCCATTGTAGTTATTTTTATAGACTGGGGGAAATAGGGTGTTACAATTCCCTCCCCCTTAAAGGAACATCGTCCTTGATGTTCTATCTGTCAACTTGACATGCATGTACAGATGTAAACAAAATCGGATATGCCCATTTCATGGCATCCTCCATTTCCCATGTAGCCTCATCTGGGCCAAAATGTCTCCACTGCACCTTGACCTGTGCAATGGTTCTATTTTGGAGTGGGGTTTCCTTTCTGTCCAGTATGTATTGAGGTTCTGGTAGGAATTCTCCCTCTGGTTCCACCTGGATCATAGACCAGTCAATTATATGATTAGAATCATGTACATATTTCTTCAATAATGAAACATGGAAACATTATGTGCTTTTACTGTGGGAGGAAGTGCTAGCCTATAGGCTACAGGTCCCACTCTATCTAGAACCTCAAAGGATCCACAATACCGAGGTGATAACTTGGCACAAGCTCCATTTTCAAGGAACTTTTCCTGGGCCTAACTCTCAGATATACATGATCTCCCGCTTTGAACTCTCTTGGAGTTCTCTTTTGGTCGGCATAACTTTTCTATCGGTTCTGAGCGACCTTCAGGTTTTGTTTTATCTGAGTCACTTGTTGCTCCATTTCTTTCAACATGTCGGGTCCAAAAGAAATCTTGTTTA
>ML841980.1:8290-19691 GCA_009831015.1 Picea engelmannii
TGGCCCTTTTTGCTTCTATAGCAACCTTTTTTTTTGGATATTATTTACCATGGTAACATCCATCTTAGCTCATTGCATATACTTGTAACCATGCACTAGTTCGGTCTTTACCTTTGGATTTGGACAAGGGACATCACAATATCGTTTACATCACGAGGTCACTACAACTCAACTCTCATGGCTTGACACCAGTTAGTTCCATTGTGTCATTTCATCTTATTCATGATTTACTATCATATATCTAAGGGGTGGAGACTAGGGTATTAAAATACCTCCCCCCTTGGAATAACATCATCCTCATTGTTCTTTACTACCACTATTGATCCAGATTATTTTCGGCACAAAATGAGAGCGGAGATATAATAAAGAAATGCACAAAGATATTGTGGATATACAATAATATAACATAAATGTATCAGAGATGCAACCATAAACACAAAGATACAGTAATACACGATTTCTATTAATGAAAGAAATGTACAGAGACTGTAAAAATACAGAGTGAAAGACTCGCTAGAATGGTGACAGCTTATCTCTAAGAAGAGATGTGACGGCTACTCGAATTCACAAGAAGATGATTACAATGAGGCTCTGAAGTCAATTTTACAATAAAGAGGAATGAAAAAAACCCTAGACATCCAAAAACCTAACCCTAGGAGATGAAGCGCCAAAAGTCATGTGGGCCCCGTTTGGGTAAGTTAGTACATCAACTTCCCGGGGTCGTAACTTTTGCATACGATCTCCGTTTTAGGTGTATGATAGCTCATTGGAAAGGTATCGTCAAGGAGATTCAATTTGGGGGCTCAATAATGCCATCAACTATCATTGAGAAGCTCTATCTCGAAAAACCTTCATTTAGGCCCTCAAAATAGCCCCAGAAGTTAAAACTGCTAAAAATAGTAAATTGCCAGAAAACTATTTTGAGCCAGTTGGAAAAGGTGGGTGGCCACCAATATCCACCTAGATCAATCCTCTCTCCTTAGTAAGAAATGGTCTCCATTGCGTTGAGTTCTCGGGGGAGAGGAAAAAACGTTTGCTGAATCTGCATCTTGGTGAGTTGCTTGCCTTGCTGGAAACGTAACGCTACTCAGTTTGTGGAAGTATGTCACAAACCTATTGAGGCTAAGGTTGTTCAACAAGTCAAGCTACATGAGAGGACGGTGTGCAGAAGGAATATTTTCTCTTTGCTACATCCTTGTCGGCCTACTTTTGTTGGATAGAAGGTGCTTGGGGCGAGGTTGTAATGGTTGCAGTGTCCTTTTGTTCCCCTTTTGAACAGATTGTGAAGAAGTTGAATTTTGAAGTATGAGATACTACCTTGAGGCACTGTTTAGGTGGAACAATAGTCGGAACTACCTCTGGTATTCTATAGATATGACCCCCTAGAGAAACAATGACACTGTGGGGTCGAGACTCATAAACAACATGGCGTCTCCACATATATGGTTGGCCCAAGAGAACATCACAAACATCTAGTGGGGCAACATCACATAATACCTCATCCTTGAAGGGTTGGATGTCGTATGAAAATCGACATTGTTGGATGACACGAATATCTCTTCCTTGGTGAAGCCACCCGATGTTGTATGGTTGCAGGTGTGGTAATGTCGACAATCCCAATTGTTTGACAACCTCTGCTGAGATGAGGTTCTTCTGACTTTCGCTATCAACAATAAAATGCAGCGGGGTCCCCTTCACCCACATTTGTGAATGAAACGGGTTCTCCCCTTCTTCTAGATCTGTTGGTTCTTCTGGTTGAATTGTTGTGGTCGTGACAATAGCAGTGGGGTCTGCGTCGATGATCTGTCTTTTACCAGTATTTTCATAATCAAATTCTGAATCAGGGTTCAGCTCCTTGTCTTTGATCTTGGCCACCAATGACTATTTTGAGCGACATTCATCGGTGTTGTGCTAAGGTATTTTATGGACATCACACCATTTCCTGGTGTCCTTCTTCATCTTTCTGTGACCCTTCTTCTCCTATGGTTTAGACTGGTTTTCAGGAGACTATTTATTAGGGTCATCTTTATCATACTTTGGTTGTTGCAGATTTACAGATCCGAAATCCCATTTGTTCTGGTGCTTAAAATTCTGCTCGATTTTAACAACATATCGATAAGAAGCACTGAGTGATGAGATTTCCAGAAAATTCATTTCAGTTTGGATGTATCTGTGTAGATCCCCATAGTATTTCAGAACCAAATGTCATTTGGAGTCTTTGATACCCAGCTTGGTGCGCAAGGTATGGAAGGTATTGGTGAACTTCGGAACTGCTTGGCCCCTCTTTTGCCGTAGTGTGGTCCATCTCATGTATTTGTACAAAGTGGTTTCTTGATGAAGATGTGCCTGTTGCTATCGGTAGGCATTGAAGGATGTGGGAAAAATTCTCCATCATTTCGTCCCTCTGTCACATGAGAGCTTGCTCAAGCAACATACTAATAGGATCGTCTGCTCCAACGTTTTTCTTTTCTTTTTCCATTGAGGGTTTCTTGGGTGTGAGAGAGTGATTGTCCTCACCAGAGACAAGCTCAAGACCCAACTTTATATACTCGAACCTCGTCGGGGACATGCACTGAAAAACGATCAAGAGCAGCCTGCTCTAATACCACTGATCCAGATTATTTTCGACACAAAATGAGAGCAGAGATATAATAAATAAATGCACATAGATATTGCGTATATCCAATAATATAACATAAATGTATCAAATATGCAACCATAAACACAGAGATACATTAATACACGATTTCTATTAATGAAAGAAATGTACAGAGACTGTAAATATACAGAGTGAAAGACTTGCTAGAATGGTGGCAATTTATCTCTGAGAAGAGATGTGACGGCTACTCGCATTTGCAAGAAGATGATTACAATGAGGATCTGAAGGCATTTTTAGGTAACCTAACCCTAGGAGATGAAGCACCAAAAGTCATGTGGGCCCCGTTTGGGTAAGTTAGTACATCAATTTCTCGGGGTCGTAACTTTTGCATATGATCTCCGTTTTAGGTGTATGATAGCCCGTTGGAAAGGTATCATCAAGTAGATTCATTTTGGGGGATTCAAAAGCTTGATATTGAAAATCCTTCATTTAGGCCCTCAAAATAGCCTTGGAAGTTAAAACTGCTAAAAATAGTAAATTGTCAAAATTGCCAGAAAATTGTTTTGAGCCAGTTGGAAAAGGTGGGTGGCCACCGATATCCACCTGGATCAACTATGAAGTGAAAAAATGATTCCATATTGTCTCATCATTCTTTTTTTTCAACTACAATGATATTATCTCTGTTGGTATCTTATATTGGTTGAATTTCTTAAACAACATGGTGCACCAAGTCTTTCACTAACTTAAGATGCTTCCAAGTCCTTCACAATCCCATTAATACCTAGGACAATCACCAAAATAAATCATACTTGTGAGAGATATTCACATGTAATATCATGTTGACTACATAAATTTCAAATGCATAAGAGAAGCACATATAGCTATTGTACAATATACAATATGTTCTCATAGCCCAATACTTATATTTATGAATGTATGTCCACTTTCACTGGCTACCACAAGTAAGGTATAGTGTCCTTCTGAGGAACATTCAATCTCTTCCCACAAACAAGGATGTTAATGGACAGTTGATGCAAGGTCATCAAACCACCCCCTTTGTTTTTCTTAAAACAAACTGGGGTAGAAGGAGTTCCAAGCCACAGTAGAAGCTTGAGTCATTCCATATTTATTCCCCATTCGAATATTTTTATTCATTCACATAGTTTTGGGAACCATGGTGTTTTTCATCCCTTACTTTGCATGATGCCTTCTAAGTCATTGTATCCCCATTCCTTATTCAACGGCTCATGCATTTCCTTGGCAATTTTTAACACATTTAATAATTGGATGGGGGCCTCAAGGTAAAACTCCATGTGACTTTTGTGACAACTTAAAAGGTAGTTGGGTCATTTTATAATAATAATAATAATAATATATTTTTAAGGTTACGACCAAGAAAAACACCAAATTGTTGTATGAGACCCCCTTGTTTATGGGACAAGGGACCCCCTCCACATAATGATTGGACTGCTAAAGTCTAAGGAGGTATACATACCCTACCCCCCTCTGGATTTGAACATGTGACCTCCAAGGAGGAAAAACATGTTCTTAACCATTAGGCCCACTCAGGTTGTATTTGTGGCATTAATTCATATTATTTTTGGTAGGTTTAATGGGCATCACCTACATTGTTTAAGAGGAGAAGCCTTATTGTTATTAAAGAGGGATGTTTCCCTTTTATGTAAAAGGGAAATAAGTTTTGAAGGGGGATTAATCTCTCACTTATGGAGAAGAGAATAGAATGAAAGGAAGCATAGAAGATAAGAGAAGGGACAAGAGGATAAAAATAATAAAAAGAAATGAGAAGAGAAGGAATAAAAAAGGAAAAGAAGAAAGGAAGTTAAGGAAAAGAGGAAAGGGAAGTTGAGCAAGAGAAAACCTGGTAACAATAAAGACAAAAAAATAAATAAATTATGTTTTGGATTCTTCTTTGAATTATAGGTAAGCCTTGTTGAAACTTAGATCAAAAGGCCCTCCTAATTTAGTCTTTGATGAAAATTTATTTGGCCTTGTAGTTATTAACAACAACAGAAGCCCATTGAGGCATTATACATGTAAATTTATGAAATTTGCAGTTTTATTTGTTTTGTAATTTGGGCTTCTCCCCTTCCATGCTTGTTGATTTAAATATTGTGTGTTCCTCCTATTATTTGTTGTAGACTTTGAGTTCATGTTGACAACTCTAGTGGTTGTTGTTTGCATGCCATCTTCGGCTGCACCAACTGTTAGGACCCAAATTTGATCATTTTTTATGCCTTATATATTTTCATATGATCTTTCTAAACAGTCTTATACCCCTCATTTTGTATAACTTTGGTTTAAACATTGACTTAAATCGATATCTAAAGACCCAAAACTTGTATTTAATAGTTCTCTTGTTTTTAGTTAAGTTTTGAGAGTTTTTAATGCACAATCTCACTTATAATATTATATTATGGATTCCTATACTAATGTTGATGTTCCAGCACCAGGATGAATGTTTCAAGGATGATCCCTCTATGAGAATCTTCGTAAACAACCAACACATGCTCTATTTCAGTTATAAATAAATGACAACTTGTCTTGATGACACTTCATGTCATGAGACTAAGGCAGTTGAAAGGCATCACGATAATCTCTCCTACATTGGCGCAATGGTTATACTAGCTCTGTGATGTTAAGCGCATCATTTCTCTCTTGTATTAATGCAATATATATATTCAATTCCTTATGTAACTGTTACATTAATTATGTTATCTATTCTGGGATATGGGAAGATACCAGAAAGCTAGTATGTAGGGGGGTTCGAAATTCTATATAAGGGAGGATCGAAATGAGAAATGTATGTAGATATGATGGGGAATAGCTAATAGTTAGAACAGAGCATAGAGGAATGTAATCATGTGTTTGTAGATGGAATAGAACAAGAACACATTTCTTATTTTAGTTTTCTGTCTTTGATTAATTATGAAGCTTGTCTATGAGAATGGATTGATAATTGATTATCGATGCAACTTGGATAGGAAGGGCCCCCTGCCCAAGTTTGCAGTGCATATTCAGTCATAATAGAAGGATTGTTGTAGATTCTTTTTCTTAGAAATTTTGAGTAATTTCTAGCAATTTAATTTCAGTCCTGTTCATGATTTGGGAAGTTTTCATTTGCTTACAACAGTTAAGGAGTAATAAGGTTATAGTTAGCAGCTTGAGTGATTTCAATTCAGTTTTCATTTCTTATCAGAATGTGTTACACATTGGTTCAATTTATTTGGAATAAGATGTTGAAGTTTTGAAGTTATAAGGATTGGCTGTTGGTTTAAGTATCGTTCACATTTGGATAGTCATTAGTAGATTGTTTCCAAGAATTTCATTAGTAGGATCATTTTCATTATGAATTAGATAGAGGAGTGAAGATTTGAGATTTCTATGAGCAAGATACGTTTGACTCCATTCATGTACATATTGTACTGGTTCCTCAAAGTCTACCTTCCCGGGTTGACAATTAACTGTTGAAATATATGGTATATATTTAGCTCAACACCAACTTGGTATTAGAGTAGGTTTGATATGTGCATGTGAGTTTGAAGAACAATTCCAGTTAAGGAGAATTTGTTGGGTATAATTGTTATGGGATGAAAACAATTCCAAGAAAGAGAAGTTGTTGGGTAGGACTATAACATGAATAATTACATAAGACAGTCACAATATGACACACGGAAGGGGAATATGAATACTAGCATGTGGAAAAGGGAAATGCAGTGGAGCTACAAATGAGATTACTCAGATGTTGAGGACCATGACAACTAGAATATATTCCATGGAGGTATCTTATAGAAGAGGAGTTGTAAAAAATATTCATGATGTGAGTGACGAGGAGTGGGAGGCAGAGGCTTGACAAGAAATAAGTTGTGGAAGTTGAATCCCCAAAATATAGGCTTATAAGGGCATTGCCAAAGCGGAGATATAGGCCAAGGATGGAAACCCCTACCTAGTCAAGGAGCTTAGAACTAAAATAATTAACTGATTGGATTGGGGACATGGAGAAAATCTTTGAATTTCAGAAAAATCAAAGACCCCAAGAGAGTGAAACTTGCATGCATGTTTGTGGTGGGATAATTTGAAATTGGATAAGAAAAGAAGAGGGAAAGATAAAATTAAGTCTTGGATACTGACGGGTATTTCATTTACCATTTTAATTCCTTAGAAAGACATTTAGAAATATTGTTCATTTAATTATCAATCAAGGATTCATCTATCATTTGTGAAATGTCATGCACTATATATGCGAGAACAATCTATTAATTATTATACTAGTCATGAAGTTGTAGCAACAAAAGAAAGAAATAATTATCATGCAATGGGAATTTCATAATACTTCTGACAAGGTCACCAACACTAAAAATGACACACTCGCAAGAAATGAACTTTAACCAAATTTTAGAAAAGGAAATCTATTCTAGTTTGAAGGAAAGGAAATCTATTTGAGTTGCAAAAAAGGAAATATATTCTAAGTTGCAGAAGAGGAAATCTATTCTAAATTGTAGAAAAGTAAATATAACTATGTTTCAGGAAAAGAAATACATTGTTGGAAATAAAAAGAATCACTCATGCAGGGAAAGACTAAATGATGACTTTGTTCATACGCATCTCTTAACTCCAAACCCTATAATCAGAAGACATTGAACTCTGTATAAAATGTGGGAAACTGAGGAATCTGTAATTATGTTCTATCTTTGGAAACATTGAACACGACATAACTCAAAAGAAAGATTGCAAGATTAACTAAATGAATTTATGATCAAAATATAAGGAATGTGTATTTATGTGACAAAGCATCAATTTTGATATTGCAAGAATAAATAGACAATGATCAAACACATACATAGATCATTAAGAGAAACACTTCATAAATACTTACTAAATCTATGCTAGGATACAAAAATACATGGCTAAAGAGGGGGACTTACCTCCTTAGGCGAGGCATTGGGTAAAACCTATAGTCGTAAATTGAATTTTAAATTCTCATCCAACATAAAAGAATCTCATTGGAATGAAACAACACTTTTATTAATTGATCAATAGAGTTTTAAAAATTACACAATAATTTTCTTCTCCCCCTTTCTCGAGTTGAGTGGGGTTTTATACATTCTACATCTCATTTTCTTGGAAAAAAAGGTTGAGCATAGCCATGAGGATCTGAGATCCTTACATTCATATCAAGATAGGAGAAACAATACAGATCATGACTTGGTATCATCATCGGCCTTTCATTTACCTTTCTAATTCCTTAGAAATACAGTTAGAAATATTGTTCATTTAATTATCAATCCAGGATTCATTTATCACTTTTGAATTGTCATGCACTATATATGCGGAAACAATCTGTTAATTAATATACTAGTCATGAAGTTGTAGTGACAAAAGAAAGAAATAATGATCACAAGATGGGAATTTCAAAATACTTCTGACAAGGTCACCAACACTAAAAATGACAAACTGGCAGGAAAGGAACTTTAACCAAATTTTAGAAAAGGAAATATATTCTAGTTTGAAGGAAAGGAAATATATCTGAGTTGCAAAAAAAGGAAATCGATTCTAAGTTGCAGAAGAGGAAATCTATTATAAATTGTAGAAAAGGAAACCTAACTATGTTGTAGGAAAAGAAACACATTGTTGGAAATAAAAAGAATCACTCTTACAGGGAAAGACTAAATGGTGACTTTGTTCATAGGCATCCCTTAACTCCAAACCCTATAATCAAAGGATATTGAACTCTGCATAAAATACGGGAAACTGAGGAATCTGTAATTATGTTCTAGCTTTGGAAACACTGAACATGACATAACTCAAAAGCAAGATTGCAAGATTAACTAAATGAATTTATGATCAAAATACAAGGCATGTGTATTTCTATGACAAATCATCAATTCTGAAATTGCAGGAATAAATAGACAATGATAAAACACATACATAGATCCTTAAGATAAACAATTCATAAATACTTACTAGATATATGCTACGATACAACAATACATGGCTAAAGAGGGGGCCTTACCTCCTTAGGCGAGGCATTGGGTAAAACCTATAGTAAAAAATCGAACTTAAATTCGCATCCAACACAAAAGAATCTCATTGGAATGAAACAACACTTTTATTAATTTATCAGTAGAGTTTTCATAATTACAACAATAATTTTCTTCTCCCCCTTTCTCAAGTTGAGTGGGGTTTTATACATTTTGCATCTCATTTTCTTGGAAAAAAAGGGTTGAGGGTAGCCATGAGGATATGTTATCCTTAATTTGTTCTCAATCTCATTTCAATATTCATATCAAGATAGGTGAAACAATACAGATCGTGACTTGGTATCATTGTCAGTCGATATACATGATGATAAGAATTCGTTGAATTAGGTGCCATACAATTGATTTGTACAATGGCCTATGATTGCATAATTGTATTTTCCAAAACCATACACTGTTAGTTGTATCAGAATATTGGCCTTCAACCGATTAGTTTCCCTTTTCCAAAATGGTATGCCTACCACTTTAACCAATTAGATGTAACAACCATGTCATCCAATGATGTAGGAGCATCGCCAACAAAGCAAGCGCAAAGTGGAGGATTGATGCAGGAGCATCGCCAACATCAAGCGAGCGTGGGGCAAGCACAACACATTTTGAGCACATGATGAATTGTTTGAAAACTTTTGGAGAGTTGATGTGCCAAACTTAAATGTGATAGTTAAGAAGAGGCATACTTTTATACTGTAAAGGACCTTGAGCAATCTGCTCTCGTCTGAAGTAGATAGAGGCATTTATGTTGAGATGAAATAGGTAGATAGAATTTAATTCTCAGATTAGACAGTTTTATAAAGAAAGAGGGAAACGAGATATAGACACCCTCATTGTGTATTGTAAGATAATTTTGATGGAAGAGCATAGAAGAGAAGAAGAGAGTTGTGGAAGAACACCCATGTACAGATCTTGAATTAATAGAAGGAAATTGATTCAAATTCATGGTTTTTGTGTTTGTTCTCTGTGTATGTGTGTTAATTGATATTCTCATGAATGTTTAATTCCTATTATACATTTTCTTTGTGTGCTGTGTATATGATTTCATATTTGAATTTGAAGTCTGAGAGGAAGTAGGAATGAGTTTCAATAGTTTCTCTGTCTGAGAAAAGGTTCCTGCAAGGAGTGCAGTTGAAGTTGTCTGCAAGGAGTGCATTGACAGAGGGCTCAGATAGTTTAACTCTTTTTCTCATTCACCCAAAGTGCAGTTGGGCATAGGAGCCGTGCAAGGAGTGCGTAGGCCGAGTGAAAGTCTCAGAGTTGTGAACTTGAGCAAGAGTTGAAGGACTGTTGCTGCAGGTGTGCGCAGAGTCGAAAGGAATTCAAAACTTAGATGTGTTTGGAGGTTTCCGCAAGGAGCACGTGAAAGGACCCTCTTTGAGGCTCGAAGTTGTGAGAAGATTAGGAGGAATAAAGTCTTTGAAAACATTGAGGGGCATCAGAAGTTTGTAGCGCAAGTAGATAAGTTCAGGGAAGGGCCCTTGGGTTCCTCCATAGAAATCGTCAAAGGGAAGAGATCGACGGTCGGGAATCTGTGGGGAGGATTAGCGAAACCCCGCCAGCCGTCAGATCTGCCAGAGAAGCGAGGAGGTTACGGCTACGTTCGGAGTTCAAGCTCAGGAGATTGTGGACCGTCGAATATTCACATAGATACCCGTCATCCATTGGATTGACCAGGAGTTGCATGAATTTTAAGCTATCATGAATGGGAGGAGGAAATTTTCGACCCAAGGCATGACCATCGGTATCTCAACATCCGTGAAATCGGGAATCACGAGAACGAGTGATCGAGAATTTTCATAGTGAAAATCCCGGGGTCAATTGGGGTCGTCCATCAGTTGGGACACGTGGGTGATATCGGAAGCCCATCAACATCTCGGTCATTGGGACTCACATAAGTGAGTGTTTTGGCTTTACAGTTGGCGAAACCCGAGGGAAAATATGAACCGTCCATCCTTTTGGGAAGCGTGTCGAAAATCCAAAGAAAGTCGAGAATCGGCATTTCGTGAATCCTCGAGACAAGGAAAACATTGCATCAGGAATCGCAAAATCGTGAAACGTGATATCTCGACAGCCAAAGGAACAGTGTGGGCCACAGGAATCAACGAGTGGACAGGTGGAACACCATATCGGAGTTTCATGGTGATAAGTTCTGAAACATATGCATTAGGATTCACGATATTGCGAACTCCAAAATGCCGATGGAGTAAAGGTGTTGAAAGGTCAAACTCACGAGCGCATCGGAGTTTCGGTGTATCGGGGATCGGTAATTGGTGAAGTAATTTGTTTTGACACCGCTAGTGTCGAATTCGCGATAGAGAAAACCTTGATAGGAAAGTGAAGGGTCAGCATTGACTTGTATCGGGTTTCAGAGAATCGCGAGAGACAAACGCTTGACCATAGGATTTGCGAGGTCACGAAGTCCGATCTCCCGATTATAGAAAGGGGGATCCCACGAGGATTGTTTTGGGTGTAGATTTCCCGATAGGGAAATAGAAGAACCGGTTAGAGTTCTTCGGGCCATAGGAGAAGGAAAGATCCTGTGAGTGGACATGCTTACGAGCACACCTGCGTCAAGGATAGCTGGGAACACACCAGCGCACATTTGAGAATGCTTTGAATTCAAAAGAGGAAACATTAATGTAATATCTAGGAGGATATTTTTGCTTTTATGGTTTGGAGATTGTAACGCAGATCTTGATGTTGGAAGATTGGTTGTTGTCATCGATGTCAACCCTAGTCATGGGTTTTGGAC
>ML841980.1:29843-40148 GCA_009831015.1 Picea engelmannii
GAGGACAGCTAGAAACGCACCAGCGCGCATTTGAGAATGTTTTGAATTCAAAAGAGGAAACATTAATGTAATATCTAGGAGGATATTTTTAATTTTATGGTTTGGAGATTGTAATGCATATCTTGAGCGGTTGCTCTCATCTGTTGGTTGGAGGCATTTATTGTAATAAATGTAAGGTAGTTGTAGATTTTAATTTCGATTAGATAGCTTAGAGTGTAGGAGGGAAAACTCTAGAAAGCTCCCTCGTATGTATTGTATTGTATCAATTATCCTCATTGTAAGAGAAAAGATAGTAAACAAGAAGTTGTAGAGAAGGAGTGCAAAGAAGAATAGAGATTGTAGAAAATTGTATAAGCATATAGTTGTTTCTATTGAACCCATGTACATATGCACTTGGATTAATATAAGGAAGCTTTGATCCAATTTCATGGTGTTGTGATGAAAATTGTTTGCATCTATTGAATGGTATGTTTACAATTTGCTTATATACTCTATTATGCATTTGTTTCAATGTTGTGTGTATGTATGCTCATGATTTATGTTGAATGTATGAAGTCCATAAGAGGAAGAGTATGAGTTTCAATTGATTCTCGTCCTGAGAATTCCTGCAAGGAGTGCAGTGAAAGTCCGCAAGGAGTGCGTTGACGAGGTTCTGAGTTTTATCTCAGAAAATCTCAGGAGAGATACCATTGTTCTCATGCCAGCAAAAGTGAAAGCATAACACAGAGCTGCGCAAGGTGTGCACGGGCCGGTTGAAGTCTTAGAATTTACCAACCAAGGAGAGAGGTTGAAGAATTGTTGTTGCAAGGAGTGCGCAGAGTTGGAAGTATTGGATAACCAGAGGTTATTTGTCAATGCCACAAGGAGTGCGTGCAAGAATCCTTTTGAATCCTTGAGTTGAAGAAAATTACAAGATCAGGAGGGATAGATACTTTGAAGAGTTCGAAGGAAGGATGAGGTCTGGAATCTCCTCGCAGAATTTAAGTTCAGAAAAGAAGGAACGTTGAGTTCTTTTGCTGAAATCCATTGAAGGTTGAACGGACGGTTGAAGTTTCTCGGAGGGAGAACTACCGATTTTCCGTGGACCATTGTATCTTGCATATTAGTGGAAGGATTAAGGAGAAAATCCTTAATCAATCGCAAGCTCGGGAGGGGGAATAGGCATCAGATTGGGATCAATGGGAGTTGTTGATCTAGGGCTTTGAAATTTCATATTTTTGGAAGTCGGAAGTCTGGAGGAGTTTGAATTTGAGATTCACAAGTTGTGAAATCCCTATAGGATATAGACTGTTGGATCACGGGAAGCTCAGGCCGTCGATCTAAGAAGGAGAAGTCGTGAGTTCATACTTTGGGGAAAAAGAGGAGCGTTACATCGTGAAATCATGAGTCGCGGAATACTGATGTGCTCAGAGGTGGACCCCAGAATGTGACTAAGGTCATATGGTTGAGACATAAGAGAAGAGATTAGAACCCATAAGCCCTTTTCAGGGTTTTGAAGATTGAAGGATTCAGAGGGCCTCGCAATAGGAATCACGAAGTCACAAAACCCAAAATACCTTTTCGGGTGAAGAGTGTGGTCACATCGGCTAGTCACGTGGAGCGGAGGTTCATGCCTTGTGCTCATTCGCACAGGCGTAACTTATGAAAATGACCTGTGGATATATTTGTGTGTTGAAGGTTCCAGTGGGAACTAAAGGAGTCATTTCAACTCAAGAGGAGATTAAGAACGATCCTTAGACCAAGAGGTCAAGAAGAACCTGCTGAGGTAGGGGTGTTGCGTCATCCAACATTGTCACAACTAGTGAATCAAAAACTTGTGGTGGTGGTGTTCCAACAATGGAGACAATGGGTATTGTATCAATGACACAAACAAGTGTTGCAACATCAGTCTATCAAGTGTTGCAGAAATGGACCAGCAATGTTATAGCAACAACTTGGTGGAGTTGCAACAATGGCCTGATGGGCGTTGCAGCATAGGCCTAGTAGGTGTTGCAACATCGATCTTTCGGGTGTTGCAACAATGGCCTAACAATATTGCATCAACAACTTGGTGGAGTTGTAGCAACGACATGATGTGTGTTGCAACATCAACCTTTATAACACATGTGATAACCTATCTAGAACAATGTCTAACAAATGTTTCAATTAGTGAGCATAAAAGGTTATTTTTCCCTTAATTACACTAGCATAATCACTCAAAATGACATAAATTGTGGGGAAGCATACCTTAAGAAAAATACATCATTATAGTCAAGAATAGGCTGGAATAATGGGAAAAGGTGATAAAAAGGTAAAATAAGGGCATGAAAAGGATGGTGTTTCAGGCTCCTATCAAATACGATGAATGCCAAGCTAAAGGGTAAATTTCTTGTCACAAATTACTCGTTAAACCCATTTAGGAAGATGCAAAACTCATGACACTAGGAGAAAAAGGTGAAGGAATACGTTGAGGAATTTTATAGGATGTCCATTGGATATGACCAAAGTGATGAAGGAGATGAGGCTATTGCTATATACATTAATGGCCTTTGATATGTTATTCAAGATGAGTTAAGTATGGTGAGAATTTGGTCTATTGTAGAGGCATATCAACTTTCCTTGAAGGACAAAGAGAATCTATCAATAAAACAACAAAGTTCTCATGGTAAAGAAACAAGAGGTAGAGGATATTATGTCCAAAAGAGGACAAATCAATGCCTCAATAAAACAAGTGAAACTATTGTATTAAGTCTCTATTCAATAGGCAGAATTCTCATATCTAGAGATAGAGGATGAGATTCAATTATGGGTTAAAAAAAAAACTATTTTTTTTACAAATGTGTTATCTATAGTGGAGTTGTTGGAATATACACTAATACTAAGAGGGGGGGTGAATCAATATGAGACAGATTTTAACAAAAAAAGTTTTACCACTTTAATTAGTCATTATATGTTCAACTGCAGAAAATCAACAAAATAACACAATACACAGATATTCAACGTGGAAACCCAAATGGGAGAAAACCACAAAATGTTATTAACAATATCTTGCAGGCACCAACCTAATGATACAAAGCTTGCAGGCACCAACCTGCAAGAGACACCAATATCCTTGGTTGAGCTCCAACTCAACAATGTTTGCGAGCACCAACATGTAGGGGACACCAATCCCCTTGACTGAGCAGGAACTCAACAATGTGTGCAGGCACCAACCTGTAGGGGACACCAATCCCCTTAACTGAGCACCAAATCAACAATAGATTTTACAGGTACCAACCTGTTGAGAAGATGAGTACATCGATCCTCTCCCTTGCACCACCCTGTCACCCTAAAATAAATAATATATTTTTTTATCTATATTGAATTTTTTGATATCCTCAGTCCTCAGAACCTCAGTGCTTCTCTTCACACGATCCACTTCTCCTACACGTTGATTCACTCTCTGAGACTGTTACATTATATTCCCTTCGTTTTTTTAATCCTCGGACCTGTGAGAAATAGAGATCCTCTCACTCACACATATTGTTCCTCTTTAAATTCTGCAATTTCAGAACTCCTCACTCTCCCATTTTTTTCTCACACTCACAATTGAGAGCCTCAGATATCACCACTCACTCACTTCTAATCCTCATCGAGTCTAATTTAGGCATATTTATTTATACAACTCCTGTACTCAATCATTTATCCACATACAAATTTTTATGGGGTAATCTCCAACTCCCTTTGTTTCTTTCTCAAAATCGGGCTCCAAAGATGCTCCACAAAAATCGGTCTAGGTTCCCTTCTATTGCATGAGATTTTATCTCCATATAGAGTATGAACCATGACGCTCAGTAGTCGTCCAATCAATCCTCGGACTAAATACCTATTGTATATCTACTCACTCCAATGGTAGTATAAACCTTGATTACATAACAATTGTCCAATCAAATCCTCGAATAAATATCGACCATTGATTTATTCATTGGGACCTCTGGGACCTCAATATTTAATTACATTATCTTACCACTCAGCCACCATTGGATTTGGTCTAGATTTGATCTCGTTCGTCGATTATTTCCTTGATATCGGGATCATCGAGGTCTCAATACACAACAGTCATTGGATCTTCCCCTGGATAGATCATGACCTTTGATCTTTTCTTTGTCCAACAAAATACACAACATGACCTTGTTTCTTAGCAACCATCTGATCGTCTCTTCATTTGATCGCAACCATCGATTTATTCTCTCCTTTTCCACCATGGTCGACGAATGTCTTCGTCAGGACAACAAGTGTATGGGAACCTTTGATGTTTCTTAAACGATGAACGATGGATATCCACTCAACTTCAATGGCTGATACTGCCCCATGCCTAGCTGGACCCACTTTCATCCCGCACAATCATACATTGACACATGTCACTCCAGGGACACTATGGCTTCCACACTGGCATCCTCTTCATGCAGTCCTTCATTGTTGTCGGAGTATGTTTATGATTTCTAACATATTCCACTTTGACCATCGCTAATGAATGGTGGATATCCACTCACCGTGCCAAATCAATGGATATCACTGGCTCTTGTAGACTTTCGTCGTTGTCAGAATCCTTCTTATTCTGCTACAGAACCTCTTTGAAATTTTTGGCTCCAATATATGAGAGCTAACTCTCCATATGACCTCATACGAGAACCAAGGTCTAGATCATCATCTTCATAATTTTCTATTGGAGTGTCTCAATAGACACTACCCCGATGAACTTTCGACTTCAACGAACTCGGACCCACTCCGAAAATTTTTCTCCAATAAAATGTTGCCACGAGCCATTCTCCTGAATCATTGATCTTATCACTACATACACCATTGATTTGCTTACCTTTATTGTCGTTGGTGATCTTGTGGTCATCATTGGCAATCAAACTCTCTTCTACTTTATCATCGTCAACTGTCATGTGACACTTCAGTCTTGGTGTAACAAAGCCTCAACAATACAATTCGTCAATGATACAACATTATCCATGATTGATCTCGGTCATTGGTTTTGGAAAGGGTTCACCCCTATCTAATATCAACCATCCCTTTTCAAAACACAATCAAACTTGTCCCGATATAATCAATGGCTACGATTTAACTGTGGACTTGATCCAATGGTCGTTGTTCCTTAGTGTCTGAAAAGGGATTTAACTATGTTCATTGAAGGTATTTGACCCTCGATTAACTTGTACATAAGACATAATTCAAACTCTGATTCATTCTCGATTATACTCCTATCAAATTTTCAACTCGACCCCGATCGATCTTAACTCAGGTTCAATGATCCTTCATTCTCTGGATTGTGTTTCTTAACACAGTTCAAAACCTCAAAACCAATATTCATTCAGGTCTACATTGTTGTAATCTTTTTCAGTCTATCCAGCATCTCTTGCCTAACTCCTACCATCTACAAATCATCTATTGCATAATCTATTACTGCTTTCACTAAAGATTTTCTTACCATGATCTATCTTCCCAAAGAGCATATTTTCAATCTCTTGGATTTATGGCTTCAAGGCTTCTTCAATCGGCTTCATGGATTCAATACTCGAACAATATCTCTTTTTCATTGTCACATCATCATCAACATCGTTGCATCCTCATCATTATTGCCACATCATCATCATCATCACTGCCACATCATCATCATCACTACTAATTTGACATCAATGAAAACATTTTCTCGTCATTTACAGGCACCTATCAAATATGATGAATACCAAGATAAAGGGAAACTTTATTGTCACAAATTACTTGTTAAACCTATTTAGGAAGATGTAAAACTTAAGACACGAGGAGATAAAGGTGAAGGAATACGTTGAATAATTTTATAGGATGTCCATTAGTTCTGAACAAAGTGATGAAGGAGATGAGGCTATTTCTATATACATTAATGTCCTTTGATATGTTATTCAAAATGAGTTAAGCATGGTGAGAATTGGGTATATTGTAGAGGCATATCAACTTGCCTTGAAGGTCAAAGAGAGTCTATTAAGAAAAAAACAAAGTTCTCATGGTAAAGAAACAAGAGGTAGAGGGGATTATGTCCAAAAGAGGACAAATAAATGGCATAACAAAACAAGTGAAACTATTGTATTAAGTCTCTATTCAATAGGCAGAAAACTCATATTTAGAGATATATGATGAGATTCAATTATGGGTAAAAAAAACCTAATTTGCCTACAAACGTGCTAGTTGTAGTGGAGAAACTAGCACATGAGTGATAGCCTTAGTGGATAAACTAGCATGCACAAGAAAGGCATGCTGGACTACAATATTGTATCCAATGTGCATGTCCTGTAGGAAACTAAAACTTTTCAACAACTCTGAACTAAATATATTTTTTTCAAACTACTAAGCTTAACTGAGAGGATAAATAGTAAAAAATGTAGATCTAAAGTCTAGAACTACCAAAGACCTAAGATTCAACCCAAAAACGAGAATTTCAAATGAATTCTCCCAAGTGGAGTCACCAATTATGTTATATGGATTTTATCTTGATCTAATATATAGGATTCCCCTATGAGAGGGTTGGAAACTCTCTACAAACCATAGGTAGATAATAAATCTAACTTTCCCTAATCTAGTTTCTTATACATTAAATGTATTAATAAGGAGAAATAAAATACATTGTTTGTAAATTTTGATTTAGATACAAGTGGTGATCTGTAAACTGTCATGGATATTCCACTAGATAGTTCATCACAACAATTATAATGAAATACTTAAATCTTTACTGTGAAGGTTAATTTCCTTTAGATCCTAGATTCTTTAATTATTGGTTTTCTTCTTAAAATGTACAAAATAACTGAAATGAAAAAAATAGAGAATAAAAATAAATGCTCACACACCATCCACAAATAAACACAAGATATAACCTAGGAAACCCAATACGGGAGAAAATTGAGCTAGAAGGTTAGGTCGCTCTGTTCTCTTTTCTTAAAATGTAAGTACAAATAAAGATGCACTCTCTGTGGAGTTTCCCTTGACATTGTGGCCTATATGGATGCTACAAAATCTCTCCTCTTTTGTTATGCTCACAAAAATACCACTCCTAGGTGCTCTTCTCAACTATGGAACAAATACAATTCTAAAGAATGGAACCCCTTCTCCTACTAGTGGCCTAGTATTTAACATCGCCTGATAGCCATCTAGGAGTAAGTTTTTGACTTCCTCAACCCTCAATTGTGATAACGTTTTGGACCTTATAAAATCTTCTTGAAATTCCATACGTGGCTAGCCCCATATGCGTGAGTAATGGGGGTTGACGTGGAATCCACTTGTACCATGGTGGTCAACGCAGTAGGTCAACTTGTGGGAGGCATAACTTTTGTATACGAGCTCCAATTGACATGATTTTTGCACCATTGAAAAGGTCTCATGTTGGGAAAGTTTTGACCCCCAAAAAATGTCATTTGATGCCTCAAAATGGCTCTGGAATGTTTCAAACCCTTATCTTCCAAATTGGGACGTGCCATTAAAATGACCTTGCAAGTTAATTCCTATGTTTTTTTCCACTCTGAAAGCATCGAGATAGATGACAAATATTATAATGATCCAATATGGATCATACCTCCCCATTTAGGGATCTTTTTGGTCCCAAAAATATTTACTAACTGAGGTGAGAAAATGTTTCCTCTACCTTCTCCCTAAAGTGCCACTTTGTTTTTCCTAGAAGATGTCCTTTCAACCTAATCTACCAAAGGTCATGTTTCCCTTGTCTTGTAGTTCTCGAACGCTTCTGAAAAATGATGTTCTCTATCAACTCTGCCCGAGCATCTAGTGTTAAGTCCTCTATGGAAGGTATGAACCGCTCCTCCTCCTAATCCAACATGGAAGGATCGTAGAGTTTGAGATTATCCACATTCACTACTGAGTAAATGTGCATGTATGGGGGTATACTAATTATGTAGGTGTTATCTCCCACCTTCTCCAATATTTTGAAAGGTCCATATCGCAGAGCCTTAATCTTCATACCAGGACCCTGTAGTCTTTCCTTTTTTAACTGTAACCAAACTCTGTCTCCCACTTTGAATGACTTCTCAGTTCTTTGTTGATCATGTATGGGCTTGTATTTTTCATGTGACTTCTTCAGTGTCTCCTGTATTTGCAAATGGATTTGCCTGATCTTCTCAACAAAATTTTCTTCTCTCAATGTATCTCCTATGAGTTCCTCCCTCACTCCTCTTGTTGTCCATACATAACATCCAAGGGTGAAGGTGGAAAACATCCAAAGCAAGTTTCAAATGTTAGGATATTTAGACACATAGGAGTTAGTCAAGATAAACTTGGTCTAATGTGTCATTAGATTAAATTGTGTTTTTTAGTGTGTTTCTTTAGTTTGCATTTGTAATGTGATGGTCACGATATGTTCCTAACATAAAGTAATCCGATCACTCATATTCTCCTCGATCTTAATGACTACATTGATTTGTGGCTTACATATGATTTGTCCATGATCTCTATTTAAAGAGAATGGAGGGTCATTTGATGATGATCAATTGTGAGAAACTCTCTTGTAATATTTTTCTTTTGCATTAATAAATTATCTCAAGTGGCCATGTTGGTTGGGGCCGTGGATGTTCCCCTTAGGGGTTTTACCATGCAAAAACATTGGTGTGTTGATATTTGATCTGGTTGTGTGAGTGGTTATTAGAGGTATCCATCCTTTGTTGGAATACCTATGTTGTAGAACATGGTATCAAAGTGCATTTGAAGATCCACTCTCATTGTAGATCGAGCTCTTGAATCTGTGTTGTTGCATCTCTGGTTTCTGTTATTTTTGTAGATTTTAGGGTTGAGAGGACTATTCCATTGCATCTGAAGTGATTCTTTCAACTAGAAACACTTTTCATCTCAAAAAGGTTTCTATTTTCCCTAGATACGACCATTTTAGTCATATTTGGAGGTATAAAGCCTAAATATGCCCTTCTTAAAAACATTACAGAGATAACATTTTGGTTTTTTGTTTTTGTTTCCAGGTTGCTACTCTTTCTGGTCTGTGTATCCTCTTTTACCCGCGATGTGTGTGATCTTGGAAAATAAAAAATAGAGTGGAAAGTGTTTTCATATACTCTTTTTCATGTGCTCTGTGCGTTCTCTGCAAATAAAAAACAGAGAGAAACCTTGCATTTTCTAGGTAAGCTAACCAAGATATAACCTCTTGTTGTTGTTGAGAAGAGAAATGTTTTTCTTTTGTGAACGCCTGAAAAAAAATAAAAAATTAACATGCTCCTTGAGGTGGAGCTTCACCAACACTACCACCACCACTACCACCACCACCAACAACAACAACAACAACAATAACCCCCATCCTTTTTCTTAAGATTACAATATTTTTTTCACTAGCTCACTTGGTTGAAGGTTGCTTTACTTAGTAAGGGGTCTTGAGTTCAAGTCTTTTTTTTGTTACTTTTTGAAAAATTCATGCATTCATTGTAAAGTGTATTTCACTTAAATTATAAAAGTGAATCACTATAAGTATCTTTAATACTCATTTTTAGTTACTGTTGTTGGATTACTGAGAGGGGGGGTGAATCAGTAATAATGTAATTATAATCCTTTATCTTCAAATGTTATATCAATGTAGAATTATTATCCAATAATGAGAAGTAATAAATAAACAATCACACACATGCATAGTACACCAGTGTTTTATGTGGAAACCCAAATCGGGAGAAAACCATGGAATGCTTTTTCTTATATGTCTTGAAGAACTACATTCATTAGAAGCACCAACTTCCTTTGTTTTCCAGCCACAACTGGAATGAGGCTCCAACCTCCTAGTTTATCAGGCTACAACCTGAGGGAAGCTCCAACTCCCCAAATCTCTGGCTACAACTAGAAGGAGGCTACAACCCCCAATGTTCTCCAGCTACAACCGGAAGGTGGCTACAACCACCTGTCCTTGCCCCGTCCTGCCACCCTGAAGTAGAAGTAGAATGATGGAACCACTATCACACTATCACTGTGAGATATATTATTGTAAACCTGTACCAATAAGTCTGAACCATGCATCAACCTGTACCTCAACCTGTAATCAACCTGTAATCAACCTGTACCATAAACAAGTGCATCAACCATGCACCAACCTATAATCAACCTGTACCATAAACAAGTGCATCAACCATGCACCAACCTGTAATCAACCTGTACCTTAAACAAGTGCATAAACCATGCACCAACCTGTACCATAACCAAGTGCGTACCAATCATGTGTCAACTAATCATCAACTATGACTCATCAATATGTACCAACATCATCAACTATACACCTCATGTATGTGCGCCAACTCATCAACTACTTGTCTCAAC
>ML841982.1:11403-36197 GCA_009831015.1 Picea engelmannii
GATCCTTGTTGACAATATGACCCAAGTACTAAAATTTAGAAGCTCCAAAAACACATTTAGACTGTTTGAGAAAACGTTGGTTCCTAGATAGTGGATGGAGAAATTGATCCACATGGGAGAGACATGATTGCTAAGTTTTACAATAGATGGAATATCATTAAAGAAAACTAAGACAAAATGAAGGAGGAAATGATAAAGACACGATTCATGAGACTTTGAAAAGTGGAGGGGGCATAATATAGGCCAAAGGTAATGGCCAATAACTCATAATGACCCTCATGAGTTTTAAACGTAGTCTGAGTAATGTCTTCCTCTTTCATACGTATCTAGTGGTATCTAGAACAAAGATCAATTTTGGTAAAGTATTGAGCACCACTGAATACTCCCAAAAGGTCATCAACGTAAGGAATGGGAAATTTGTCTTTGATTGTGATTTTGTTGAGGGCACGGAAATCATGACACATGTGTCAAGTGTCTTCTTTCTTGAGGACCATTACTACTGAAGAAGAACAAGGGCTGGTACTTGGATGGATAGCACCCGCTTCTAGCAATCCTTGAATATTTTTCTCAATTTCATTTTTCTAGGTAAAGGGATGATGATAACAGAAAACACCTAGAGGAAGATTGCATGGGACTAGAGGAATGGAATTATCATGGACGTTGTGCGAAGGGGGAAGTCCATGGGGAGTGTTAAACATATCTTGGTGATGACCAAGTATAGATTGGAGGTTAGGATGCACATAGGGTGTCTCAACGAATTGAATGGGATCGAGTTGGGAAATAATTCCGGAATGACCTTTTTAAAGTAGCTTTTCCATTCGGTGGGTATTGATGATCTAAAGTGAGCCTGCTATGATGCCTTGGAACTTGTATTGCTGTCCATCCTATTGGAATTGCATGGTGAGGTCCTTAAAATATATGGTAATGGGGTTGAGAGTGTGTAACCATTCGACACTGAGCACAATAACACAATTTCCCATGTCGATAAAAAACATATCATATTTCAAGTGGTATTGACCAATTTGTAGGTGCACATTTTCACAAGATCCCCCGCATTTCATGGAACCACCATTGGAAATCATGATTTCAAAATTATTGATTGCATGGATATAACAATTAACTTCTTGGGCAAGGCGACGATGAATAAAATTGTGGGTGCTGCCACTATCAACTAGGATGATGAATTTCCTCTGCTTAATGTAGCCAATTAAATTGAAGGTTTGGGGAGCAAAGAAGTGAGTGAGGGAATTCAACAAAATCAATGCTTCAACTTCTGGTGGATCAGAGGGTGGGGTAAGATCCTCAGCTTGGGGTAGTTCTTTCACAAGGGAAACATTGGCCTCCTTGAGTTGGCATTCAACCATTTCCACCTGAGTTAATTTCTGGACCTTGAGAGGAGTGGAAGGAGGGGTGGGATTAGTGTGTCTAGGGTGAGGAATAAAGGAGGGTTTTCTATTTTTGGAGGATAAAACCTATTGTGATTCCTTGGATTATTTAGTATCTTCCAACCAAGTTTGGGGGCGAGCCATTAGGACTTGGGCTCATATTTAATCCTTCAAGCCACTGATAAAGCATTGCCTGAAGAAATCATCTGGCATGACCTCCATTTTGAAAGACAAGTGCTCAAAGGAAACGATAAAGTATTCCACTATCCCAAACTATTTCAACTTGGTCAAATGACCCAAATGGTGGGTGTTAATGTCAAAGCATTCACAAAGATTGGCAACAAACTGTGTCCAAGCAACATATCCTTGGCATAAATTTTTATCCCATTGCCACCATTGCCATTGTTTAGGATCCATATAGTGGACACCCTAACAAAGTTTGGCCAAATCAATAGTAATTCCATGCAAGGAGAAGTAATATTCCATTTGAGTGACCCATCATGTTGTAACATTTTCTAATTTTTTTTATAAAACATAGAAAATTATTTCAATAAATTCTAACTAGAGGTTAATTAGTTAGTTTAATTTTATTTGATTTATTTGATTATTAATTATTTAATTTATTTTTAAACCTTTATTATTTTTATTAATGATAGATTTTATTAGTCATATAAGGTCTAAACTTTATTATTAAAATTAAATATTGTTTGGTTTTTGATTTTATTAGTTTAGTTTTTATTTAGTTTTCGTTTTGTTATAGTTTAAAAATTGTATTGTATAGTTTTATCGTAAGTTTTATATTAATAAAGTGCATGTTATATTGCAGGCCAATCATGATATCAGATATTTGATCAATGACATTTATTAAATCCCGCCCCCCCCACATGCTTGTGTTGGACACACCGACTACATTGAGAGGGGGGTGAATCAATGTAGGGCTCCTTTTGACAATTCCCTTCACAAAACTCCTTAGTTAGCATTTACCAATTACTCATCACTTAATACTGTCATTTATAACCAATTATATGTGAACATATATCAACAACATATATCATCAATAAGTCATCACCACATGGAACAGAAAGAACACAATATGTATGTACAATTATCTTTTTAATACGGACTACAATCCTTGGATTATCAACAAAAACTGAATAGAGTTACAACTCCACAAGAGCACCAACTCTACAATGCAAGACTCAACTTACACAACTCAACACCAACTGAGAAGAGGATTCAATCCCCAACATATACCAATATTTCAACATGTACGTGACCTGTCAGTAGTGAAACACACGTATGTATGTGCCCTACTAGTAGTACAACTCACGTATGTATGCGGCCCGTCTGTACTACAACCTGCGTATGCCTTATGAATAATTAGGGTTTTCTATCCATGAAAAACTCAGATCCTTTGCAGCCTTCTGTCACATCTACTTCTATCTTTCACTGTCTAATCTGAACCATAACCAATCACAACATATCTATGTTCTACAACAACTTACTCATGCTCCTCAACCATACAATATGAATGCTACTTAATCATGTATACGCAACCAATATACTATGTCAATCATATCATTACTGAACCATAAGAGTGCTACTGACTCTATCAATCAACCAACATAACCATATCACAACAACCATACCAATAATGCCTCAAGCATTCAACATACAATAAGAAAGAGTATCCATCAAGACAACTATGTAACCATACCAGAGTTTCTATGGCAGATTTGAGCCCATAGAATGAAGATCTTGAACTTGCTTCAGACTTCAAGAACCTGGCATCATCTCACACTCAAGTCTCCATGACTTCATCTAATTGTACGTGATTTGCCTTCCTTTGACCTGTGTGTGTACGCACTCTGGATCCCTGCATCCCACATATGTATGCTCTATGGCCCATTGTTGCTCGTGTACTCCTTCAGAAACTAGGGTTTCTGAACATCCGAAACTTTCACTGTCAATATCTCAGACTTACATAAACTTTGATGCGTCCATGATATCCTCTAGCCACTCTCTCTCTCAGAATAGATATTCAATATATGCTCAAGAGATATATCTTACAAGAGACCCTTGCCTCTTATTTATACTCTCCAATTAGCTTCCTTAGAAGCGTCTTCTAGGCCACTTTAGCCACTTTTTCCACATAGTCACCTATGTCCAACTTTTTCCATTTGGCCACTTGACCACTTAGCCCACTTTCCTCATTTTAGGGTTAACCCTCTTATAACCACTTTCCATAAATAGAAAGTTCTCCATTTAATTTATTATTTAAATAATCTTCTTTGACTTTATCACTTCACTTTATTATTTAAATAATCTCTTCTTTGTAAGCACTTGACTTCTTTGAATTTTTGGTGCTTCTAGTCATCATATGAGGGTCCTCCAACTTCATAAGGTCATAACTCTCAAACCATGAGGAGTTATGTGACGTTCCACATACCACCGGAAATGGCATGACAAACACTATCCATCTAGGATAGTTTCACTGACAAATTCACTGATATTCATCTCATTATTCCATAATTAATCATGGGTTCTCTAACCATACCTCTAGGATAACTCAACCACAAAGCATCTCCATGAGATGCATTTCACCATAAGGGGACCACTTTGGAGTTCATCCATTTGTACTTGCTATCAACCATGACAAGACAATAATGAGTCATATTTACATCAATACAAATGGAATAACCCATGACAATACATCACTATGAAATTGTCCCTTTGTCACATGATCCAACTTCATCTATGCATCATATGACAATACATTCAATTGACAACAATGACGATGCATACTTCATGACAATACATTGTTCCTTTGACATCAATCAATGCTTTGACATCAATCAATATTTTGACATCAATCAATCGTTTGACATCAATTGATCAATCAATTCTTTGACATTAATGACAACATGATCCAACAACTTGATGGTTAATGAAAAGGGGGGGGGGGGTGGAGTGGGAAACTTAACCAAAGTTTGAACTCAAATGATGTGTCACGTGGAAATGAATTGTGCCCCCCCTTCATGGTTTGCGAAACCACTCGGGACCCCCCTCAATTAATGATAGAGTGATGAGTGTACCGGGTGATGTATCCAAGTGGGAAAATGTGATGTGAAAATTTTGTCAATTTTCATTTAAATTTAATTATGTCTCACCAATCCAAAATTGTCACATATTCAAGTTTAATTTTTAAAGGGTTAAGAGTGAAAGTCTCGTTGGTTAATGTTTATGAAAATTTAAATCCGGTAACACTATTCAAATTGCTAGCGTCATTTGCTAAGTCGGGTCGAGAATAATCCGAAGTAAGCTTTCCCGGGTAATTCGAAATCTCTTTGCTCTCCATCTTTTTTTGTTTGTTTAAATGGAATCATCTAAGTCAATCAAAACTAGGGAACTATGAACTGTTAAAGAAGAAGACTTAGTTGACAAGGACACGGATTTTTTTGACTCAGTGCTATCATTTGACTTGCTTGAAATACACCAGATAGAAATGAAAAACTTTAGGGATTTAGTCGACCATTTCCACACTTGGGAGTCTGTTTTGGAAAAAATTATAGTGCCCCAAGTGTATCAATTTCCTGATTTTGTGGTTTGGCATGCTTCAAATTAGATTCCTACTAAGAGAGCTGTTATTTCTAAATATGGGTTTGTGCTTATTGAGATAAATCCCCAATCAATTTATGAGATGTTACTATTTCTCTGAAGCCCTGATAGAAAAACACTGGATGAAACCGTATTAGCCAAATGCTTCAGAAGTTTAAATACCCAAGACATAGTTACTCTTTTATAGTCTTATTTATGCCAGAATCTTGATATCCCTACAAACAATGTTACTCTTTAAGCCAACTTATTTCCTGAAATATCAAGAAAGATTGTTTTAATGATATCATTAATTTTAGGAAATGACGATGACCAGATTGTTGATGCATTTGTTTTAGGGTTTGTGATGTCAGTTTTTCCATTTACAGTGAAACCCTTAACTAAATTCAACTTCGCTCAATTTTTAGCTAATAATATTCATCTGCAACTATCATAATTTGAGACCACCAGATATTTCAAATATCAATCTTACCTAGTACATCTTTTTCTATTCTTCCAAGCTGCCGAGTTTTCACATACTGGACTAAAAATCAAAGATGGAATAGGAAATCTAGTTTTAGTTATTCACTAGACTTCTTTGGTTAGGAAAAGGGTTAAAAATATCAAGTTCTGAGAATACGTCAATCAATTTATATCAAAGGTATTTGAGATTATCCATAATGAGATGCCCACCACAGTCTTTCCAGAATGTAGAAATTTTTTAGAGCTAATCCCTGACAAAAGAGTTGGAGACTGGTACATTTTTGAAAATTATATAGAGGTTAGGGTCTATGGCTCTAAATTGAAACCTTTCCTTTTTCCTACTTTCTTGACTCCCAAAATATTTGCATTGGAATTCATTAGACAAAGATTAGACTTTGATTATATCCATTTTTCATAAAAAATGTACAAAGTAAGTTTTAAATTTAAAAAAGAGGCGAGTCCTTTTATTGTCAATACTAGATCAACTTTGTAGGTAGCAGAAAAAATTCTCAAGAACATGGGATTCCAACAAGGAGAGTTATGGATCTATGATCCTCATGCTATAATTTCCTAAAAAAGGATTGCAAATGGAAAAATTCCTTATCAACATCAGCAAAGGGCACAATTGGAACTGTTGGCAAACCAGGACAACTGGGAAGATGTGAAGAGGATTTTTCAAATACAGAGAAAAGTTCCAGACCAACCTTCAAAAAATCCGGTAACAGAGACCCCTAAAAAATTTGAGAATATATACAAAATAAAGACTACAAGATCAGTTTAAAAAATGATAGAGACAAAAGAAGAAAGGTTAGTAAAAAGGAAAAAGACAGAGGTACTAGATGAAGATGAAGATCAAAGATCACAAGAAGAGTTAGAACCAATGATAAAAGAACCTTCTATGATTGTATAAGTTTCAACATTATCAAGTTCTTAGAGTTCAGATGGTCAAAGTGAAAAAGAATCTTTGGATACAAACCAATCAAATCAGATTGATCATGTTCATTAGTTCATGGCTACCAGAAAAATGGGTGCAAATATTTAAAAAACATTCTTCCCAAAATCTTTGACCAAGGAGCATGCTAGACAAGAATGTTATCTGCTGTAGATTACAAAAAAGGAATATTGAATATAGTAGTAATGGAATCAAAAGATCAAAATAAGGTCACCAATATATCTATGGACCTTAATGCAGTTCATCCAGTCGACAAAATGGATTTACATAGACAAAATGGAGAAATGCTAAAAAATGATGTGATGATAGATACCCTTGGGATAAAAACACTGTAAGTTATAAATGAAAATATCAGAAAGCAACTAAAAAATGAGAAGTTAGCTAATAGAACTAAACAAATGAGGGAGGGGGAGTTGGAAAAATGGGTAATGTATATAGTAGAAAATCCACAAGATGCAACATATGTGAAAGATTTGATGAAAACAAAGGACAAAAAAATACATGAATTGAAGAAAAGGCTTAATATCCCAGGGATTGATCATGTCTAGACTCTAGAATTGCAGTAAATACAAAAAGAAAAATGACCAGCTCCTGAGACAAATGGTGCACATGGGAGACCAAATAGAAATGTATGAAAAGTAGATTGAAATTTAAAAAAATGGATCATCTTCATCATAGATGACAGATTCAACAGACCCAACAGATGGATTAGCAAAATCATTTTTAGAACTGAATCTCAAAGGAGATGAAATTGAAAAGCTAAAGAAAACAATATCAACATAGAATGAAGAAATCAAGGATAAAGATAAAATAATTGAAGAATATTAGAATTTGAAGGCTAAAATGTTAGTAGATATAGAACAAATGCATAATAATTTATCTGGAAAACGATATCTGATAGGATCCAAACATATTTTTTGGGATGAAATCATTGATGAAGTTGGAAAAATATGGAATTACTTCAAAATAATTGAAGAAGAGATTGTTTTTACAGATGAAGCATATCAATTTATCCAGAAAGCATTCCAAAAGTTGGGAACGAGGACACATATTGATACCCAAATTATCAAGTTCCTAAATTCTAATTCCAAAGAAGTTTTTAAGAGTAAAGGTGTAAAGGACAAAACCACAATGGAGATGGATACAAAGAATTTTTTTACAAAAAAAAAATCTCATACAACAAGCTCAAAATAAATGTATAACATTGAAAATAAACATTGCATCATTCACCAACAAGTTTGAAAATTTGGTAAAAATGGGACTGCCTTCAACATGGGATGACAAAGGGAAGTTGTTATCATTTGAGGATTAGAGAAGAAATTTGTTCATATTCAGAGACAATGAATATAAATTTCAAGGAATGGCTGACACTTTGAGAGGACAAACTATTGTGGACATCCCAATAGATGATTTTTATTTGTTGTGGAAAATTAAAAATCTATTCTCAAATCCTCCTACATACAAGAAGAACACTAAATTAGATATTTCATACATGAAAATAAAGGCATTCAACTATCCATCAAGTGAAAATTGGAAGCTTCTAATTCAGTTGCTGACTAAATGAGTCATCTAAGTAGTTGAAGCAAACCAAGGATTCCAACAGTTGTCTTCTAGATCTTTCTATTTTTTAGCAATGAAAGATTTCTTTTGTGTATGGAAATGATATGAAATAGGATCTAATAACCACACATGGTTATAATCCAACTTGTATAAAAGCATAAGAGAGACTTGATGTAAGGAGCTTTTTTTCCTTAGGAAATATACATATTTTAATAAAATTTTGTAGGCTTTGAATGATTCTACATTTGTATGTTTCAACTCATGTGATTCCTCTTTTTTATGTTATTTTCATATCCATAATTTCTTATTGAATGTATCTCATACTATAAATGTGATAAATTAGTACGACCACTACTATTACAACTGCAAAGGAATTATTAAGTCTACATATTTCTCATATATACTGTAAGTATTGACATGACCTATGCCTAATTTATTATGCCTTGTGAATAGAAACACATTTTTCCTTTCTATTCATTTTATATTCTTAGTCCAGATACATATTCTGTAATAATTTATTCTACTTGAAGGGTAAAATAATATTTATCAGCTCATGTGATTCCTCTTTTTTATGTTATTTTCATATCCATAATTTCTTATTGAATGTACCTCATACTATAAATGTGATAAATTAGTACGACCACTACTATTACAACTGCAAAGGAATTATTAAGTCTACATATTTCTCATATATACTGTAAGTATTGACATGACCCGTGCCTAATTTATTATGCCTTGTGAATAGACACACATTTTTCCTTTCTATTCATTTTATATTCTTAGTCCAGATACATATTCTGTAATAATTTATTCTACTTGAAGGGTAAAATAATATTTATCAAGAAATATACATTATTTTACTTTCAGTCTTGTTCTTCTAAATTCTTCTGTCACTCATTAAAGATTTAATTGTCTGAAACATTGAAATTATGCCCTAAAATTCTAGTATTTAAACATTAAAGATTAGTAATTAAATCCTAAGGTAAAATCATAAAAACACTCTCTTTTAGGACAGGTAAACACAAATAAAAAATCAAAGTAAAATGGATGCGTTGGAATAGTTTCCTAGCCAGAAATATCTCAAGGGTTACAACACATCCCATGGGATCAGAGCCATCAAATTTGTTCACCTCAATTCTAGGAAGACACAGTTCATGATGAAAGTTATTGGAATGAGGGGATTGGAAAGGGGAAGAATTAGCATCTTCATGATAAGAAGGTTGTTTAGAGGAGGTAGGGTTCAAGGATCGGGTCAACTATTTGTCGAGTGTGTTGTTGATGGTGGCATATTAGTCCTTGAGGGTATCAACATAGGAATTGAGGGAGACAATGTTGGAAGTGATGTGGTTGATTTACTCCTTATGCTGGGTGTTGTCAGTGATCAAGGCAATGATTTATTGGATGTGGGTGAGAGCCATTTGTGAAGAGGCAAAAATGGGTAGGTGGGTCTGCACAAAAAAAGGGTTATATATGAGGGGTATCATGGTGGATGGGGCAAAGAAAGGAAGCCATTGGAATAGGTGGAAAATAAGGGTGTTGGGAATGGTGGGTGGGTCCATGGAAAAAAAAGATTACAAGTGATAGGTACCACGAAAATCAGGGTGAAGAGAGGAATCCAATGGGATAGGTCCTTAATAGGGTGCTAATGGGACCACTATACTCATTTTTTAAAAACTTCTGTGGAGTTATACTCTGTCTGAAGTATACTACAGTGATGAAATGCCCAAATTGTTAACAAAAGAAAATTGTGTAGGAATTTTGCAACCAGGATGCAGGAGGCAGGGTTACACGACAAAGTACCTTACTATTGCTATTATGTTTTGTTCCTTTCCCCAATGTTAGGGTTTTCAGGGTTCCTACAGAAAAGGGTTTTCCCTATGCTAAAGCTCTTTGATATGCATGTGGGGTCAAACAATAGTACTTGACCCAATATCTCAGGGAACCAACTAAGAAGGCTTGACCATGTTAGAATATAAGTGGATGTGCTCATTTTACCATTGACAATACTCTTGTCACCCAACCATAGGCCGAAGCCACCCTCCGAGCACCTTAACCTTGACAGAGAATCACTTCAGAAGCAAACCCTAGGCTAGATATCCAAACAAAGGGTAGCACACTTTTCCCCAACGACAACGCATCAACAAGAGCTGATCAGATAGTCCAAACCCTAGCCAAGAGATAGTCCAAGGGTAATTTCTAGCTGCAGCAGCTGCAACGACAGCTGTCCTCCAAACCTCCGCAGAAACTGGGCAATTGCAGTGCACACAAGTGTTGCTCTACAATTCTGAGACTGCCTGCCAGAATGAGAATTGGCCTCCTATATTTATACTAATTCTGGCTAACTGCCTGGGCCAAATTCTCATTCTGGGTATGTCTGTTCAGTATATATTATTATTTCTGGCCGACTTCTTCTCTTGGAGGCTAATAACCTAATATAAATGATCTTCTTGAGCCGACAAGTCTTCTAGGGTTATTAGCCAATTCATTAGGGTTTCTTCTTGCTTCCCAGAGTATTCTATCATCGTCAAGTTTACACGTGGAGGTAAATACCTCTCACAGCTACCATAATATCAACACTCCCTCCTAGCTAGGGAGGTATTACAGGTAATGGTCTTGAGCACAAAAACATACCATTCACCCGGTAGCATCAACATAGTTGTATAGACTAGATCATGAGCACCATCATCATCATCAACTGCATCATCTATCGAAACCATACTCTTATTTGAGTAATCAGACATGATGCTCACTCCACAGAGTGATACAAGATCCATTCTTCTAATTTAGAAGAGTAAATGTTTTGAACCATTTTCTGTCTGGAAAATCTCTGTTCATCATTCATCTGGCTGATAATTATTTCCAATAAACTATTGATAGTCTTCAAGGCAATCAGAACAAGATAGAACATAACTGTGTCTATCCATAGTAGTACATAACTACAATCCAATGGTACACTACCACACCAAGTAGCACACAAGAACTTGATCAGTAACGTATAGTCACAAACAATGGAACACATCCACCACAGTAGTATACATCTACTGTCATGAAATCTTCATAACAATCATCTGATATCAACCTGCATAGAAACAATGTTATGATATATAAACTGAATCATTTGGGCCAATATTTCACTCACATTTGTGAGATCTGAAAGAATATCTTCCCTCAAAAAGGTAAAACATCAATAATGAGTTGTCTAGACTATTCTTCTCAAGCAAGGAAGAATAACTGTCCTGATTTCTGAACCTGGACCATTTCCCACCCTGGGCCATTCTTCCTACATTAATCAAAGTGCACCCTGGAGAGAATGTATAAACCCTAAGGAATGTCTGTCCTTGATTGCTGATCTTGGACCATTCCCCACCCTGGGCCATTCCTCCTACACTAATCAATCTGCACCATGGAGAGAATGTATAAACCCTAAGGAATGACTGTCCAGACCATTTCCTCTATTAACTATGAGAGGAAAAGACTGTCCTGTATCAACCTCCAAAACAGACCATTCCTCATGTTTAACCACAATGAGAAATGGCTGTCCGACGAGGCGGGCCAGTCTCCTTGAGTACCCCTCAAGAAGAGAGACTTCCCTAGACCACTACCCATGTTAACCACAATCGGAAGTTGCTGTCTTTGATACATCAACAATCTGGATCATTTCCCATGTTAACCACAATGGGAAATCACTGTTCATCAGAAATCTCAATCCACTTTCCGAACTGGAAAGGAAACTGCTCATCTTGGACCATTTTTCGAACTGAAAAATGACTATCCATAAATCAATACATATCAATGCTCCCTCCCAACCTAGGAGTAATCTCTTCCTCTTTCAATAAGGAAGTCGTCTCCATGAGCTCTAGCTTGAGTATGCAAACTCTTTCATCTTGGGTGGGAGCTTTACCAAAATGTCTGCTTATCTGCTCATCTATGGAGATATGTATTGGAGAACCACTTTCTCCTTTCTGGACTTCATCACGGATAATGTAATGCTTGATTTCAAATGTACTTTGTTCTGGAGCACTGGTTTTTCTTTGAATACTTCATGTAGCTGTGATCAATAGAGTATATTATAGTTGGAAAACTTGAACATATCCATGTGACACTTCTTCTATTATCATGAGATCTGATCTACTGTGTAATCATCTTGATACAATATCTCTTTTATAGAAAATCTTCACCACGCTTCTGTTGTGCACTGGAGGTTCTCCACCAAGTTGTCTTCTTCTATCTTCATACAAGGGTCTCTTTCTAGTATGCCTCAAATTCTTGAGGTTGCTCTTCATACGCTCTTTATTCAATTTCTCTGGAGAACATCCTTTGCATTCATTTGATGTAGAACTCCAACTCATGGATGTTATGGATGATATAATGACTCATGTACATATATGTTTGGTTTACTGAAACAAGTAATCATCATGGTCTTCTCCCTTCATATGGGATAACCTCTAGTTCTATATCTCGCAATGATTTCATTCATAAGTCTTCCATACACTGTTCTTCATCACGACTTTCAGTTCCTCTGCTTGATTGCTTTTATTGAGTTCATATCAGACTGGCAATCTTATGATTCTTGATACAATGATTGATTGTTCTGGCTTCTCTTTCTTTCTTTGAATCTTTATGTGCTTCCTCATGTTTATCTCTTGGGTCCATGGAGTAGATTCCATGCCCTAAAGATTCCATTTCTTTGTTTCATCACAGGATCACAGATGCGGATGGACAACCATGGATACTTTAAGGCTTCTCTTCGAAGAAGACTTCTTCTGAGGTTGAACTGGACACGTACCATATTTCATGGCCGCTACCATGGATATATACTTCATCATCTTTAATGGATCATAGGATTATCTCCCTCCTAATCCTTGCTTCATGCATGCTCTTCTCTTTGGTAATGTATAATCAGCTCCCTCCATCTGGGAGAGTCCACGCTTCCGTCTACATCCTTGTTGTCTACTGCAATATATATATAATTGGCTCTCTTTGTTTGATGTCCACAATTTAGTCTTGTTGTTTTCTACAAAAACGTCATAAGTCTTTCTCCAATTTCCTCTTGATTGCTGACTTTTTTCTGTCTTGGCTTCTCCTAAGTCTATTCATGATTGATTCGACTTATCTTGCAATAGCTTCCACATGATTTGTTTGATGTATTTCATTCTTTCATGTATTATCTAATGATATCAATCCTTATCTTGTTGTTCTTCCATCAATATAGTTCTTCTTGGAACACATTATCTTCCAAGAGATAGATATACAAGATATGTACAGAGACGATGCAAACAAGATATGTACAAGGAATAAGAAGAGTATTGCTACCTTCATAAGAAGAAGTCTCTTTCATCCTGCTTAGTCTTCTTTGTAGGTTCCTTTTCTTCGAAAACTGATGCTTCGTGCGTCTCCTTCCTTTTCTTCATCTCAGGACAATGATTCTTGTAGTGGCCATACTTTCGACAGTTGAAGCATTGTACTTTTGAAATGTCTTTCTCTTGATTTGGCTTCCTCCTTGAACCAAACTTCCTTTTGTTCCTGAAATTCTTGAATCTTGTTGTGAAGGCTTGATCATTGTACTTCTTTTGGGGTTTCTCTTTTGCAATGATCCTTGATTCTTCCTGAGCACAGTGAGTCCAAAGTTCTTCAAATGTTGGATACTCCTTCCTTGTGTTCATGCTTGCGGCAAATGCATCCCACGTCTTGGGAAGACCAGTGAGTACTATGTTTACCAACTCCTTCTCTGAGATGATCTGTTCAATAGCTTGTAGTTGATCTCTTAATTGAGATATTTTCACAAAGTATGATGTTATGCTGTCGTCATCATTCATCTTCATGTCACAGAGCTCATTCTTCAGACTCATTACTTGTCCAATGTTTCTGATTGAGAAAAGATTTGTTAGGACATCGTACATCTTCTTCAATGAGTCAAGATGGGAGATGTAGGGTATCAAGTGGTATTTTATATATTCCACTATGATACTCATAGCATTGATTTCACCGTCTTTGAACTTCTCCATAGCTGCAACGTTCTTCGGTTCCTTCTCTTTTCCTTCTTCAAACTCTGGTTTCACGATCTTTACTTTTACGATATCCAACACTTTATTCTTGGAAAGGATGAGGTCAATCCTTGTCTTCCACGCTCTAAAGTTAGAGGCTCCATCTAGCTTGTTCTTTGACTTCATAGAATAAGTCATGGTTGCTTTGACTTGGTCAAACCCTAGATTTGACCACAAACTCAAACTTCACGTCTTGGCTTGTTGAGAGTATTAGGAGATGCACTAGGCTATAGCGCATTGATCTGTTTGGAGATTAGGTCAATCCCTTCACTTATGGTGCCTCAATGAGAGGATTAGGGTTTCTGCAACTACACCTGCTAGTAACCCTAGCGATAGTGCTTTGGTGACTGCTCCTGCTAGGAAACCATAGAAACAGTTCTTCAATGAGCTTAATATCCTTCTGGCTATGTTTCCTTCCAGTGGTTATATTGAATGAAGAAGGTGTGGTCCCATAATCTGTTAGAATATAAGTGGATGTGCTCATTTTACCATTGACAATACCCTTTTCACCCAACCATAGGCCGAAGCCACCCTCCGAGCACCTTAACCTTGACAGAGAATCACTTCAGAAGAAAACCCTAGGCTAGATAGCCAAAGAAAGGGTAGCACACTTTTTCCCAAGGATAACACATCAACAAGAGTTGATCAGATAGTCCAAACCCTAGCCAAGAGATAGTCCAAGCGTAACTTCTAGCTGCAATAGCTGCAACGTCAGCTGTCCTTCAAACCTGCGCAGAAACTAGGCAACTGCAGTGCACACAAGTGCTGCTCTGCAATTCTGAGACTGCTTGCCAGAATGAGAACTTGCCTCCTGAAGATATACTAATTCTGGCTAACTGCCTGAGCCGACTTCTCATTCTGGGTATGCCTGTTTAGTATATATTATTATTTCTAGCTGACTTCTTCTCTTGGAGGCTAATAACCTAATATAAATTATCTTCTTGAGCTGAAAAGTCTTTTAGGGTTATTAGACAACTCATTAGGGTTTCTTCTTGCTTCCCGAAGTATTCTATCATCGTCAAGTTTACACATGGAGGTAAATACCTCCCTCAGCTACCATAATATCAACAGACCGTACCCTCATCCATAATACCCGATTACCCAAACACTAGAGAGTAGTCTTCCTGAGTGTTATTCTTGATGCCACTATAGTAGTCAGACAACCAATAGGCTGATCTATAACTTGTTTCAAGAGACCTAGGGGACTCTCAATATACCTGATCGTATGTGGGAATGATTACCGTGTACAAATTTTGTCTAATGTAGTGCTACTCAAAGGGGTACCAACATGGGTTACAAAGGTTTCCAACAAGGTGCAATATTTGTTTCAAGTAACTCATGAACCATCTATATTTCCCGTGTGTAGTCTTCCCGAACTATAATTTTACCCATCGAATGATAGATATCTGTGCTTTAAAGACATAGAAAGTACACATATCTACACTGGAAATTTATTTTCCCACAATTTCTACAGAGGAAAGTGATATGATACCACTTGTAAGGTACCAAATATATTACATAAAGAAAAAACATAAATATTACGACAATTACCTGTGAAACAACAAAATAGAGAGAATAATAACACAAAAAACGATACCGTTATTGATAGAAATATTAGTTCACTTACCTCTTTGAGGGGGAAACCTCGAGCATAGTGGAGATCTATTACAATAATTCTCAAGACAAAGCTTCCCATGCATTTTACTCCTATTTACACTAATTCTATCTTCTAAAGAACATTCTAGAGGAAGATTTTTCTAAAAGTGGAAGCTTCTATTAAGTCTTCTTACATTAGACTTGTTCATATTATTATAGAGGCCTTATTTACTAATGTCAACCTTTATTACATAGAAAATATATTATTCTACCTATGTGAGGCATTAGGGAGATTAGGTCCCTAAAACAATATGGGCGAGGTGAATGCCAACAAATGGAAAACAATTCTACTTTCTTTTAGATTTTGTACACTACTCGGTTTCTTTCAATCCTAATTTTATGCAACATTATACAACTCTATCAATGCTAAAGTGAAGTAGTACTCTGTGGTTGTATTTCAATGTCAAAACATGACACCTGATTAACCACAGATTTTCCTAGCAGAAAAAAAAATTGCTCAGAGGAGAGGGGAGCGACCTAGGAAAAAAAATGCATGTAGCAATGCTAAAAATGGCCAATAGTCCACCAGACTCAACTAAACCAGTTTGGAAACTTCCTGAAAAAGTGAAACAACTTTGAGATGAAATCCATTGATCTTAAATCTTTGAGCATAATTGGATAGAGGAGAATAAAGAGATGTTGGCATTCGTTAAATAATGAATTAAGAGAATTACGATATGGAAGTCTTCATCATAACCATGTGTGAAACCAACAATAACAATACACCATAATTGACAACAATAATATCACCTAGAGCACTCTACATAACATTAAAACACACGCACACACATATACCTATATGTTCCTGCAAACCAAACTAGGAAGAAAAATAGGTTGATTAGGGATTTTATTAAGTATAAAATTGATTACAAAAGGGTGAGATATACACATATTTACTGTATTGTTACTCATTCATTGGAAATTTGTAGATGGCCATAAATCAACAACAATATTCACTCATCATGGGACAAACTCGATGTCTTCTTCTTATCCAATCATCAAGCAAACTGCTTGTTTGAGCTCTCATCTTTGCTACCATCGTTCTTCATTTCCCCATCATATCTCCCCTTTATTGAATGATGTTCGTCTCCACAACCTTAACTTTTAATGGGATTCCTTGGAAGGATAACCATCACAATGTTTCGTTTCAAATAACAAGTGAATCTTAGACATTTTTTCAACTTTTCCAAAAAACAATTAAATGATAATTACAAAGTTTACATAGATATTTTAGCGATGATCCAATTCGGATAACACCTCCCTATTTGTAGTATTTTTGTCCCCAAAAGCTTCAACTCCCTTAAATATTCTTCTTCTTTGCCTTCAAGCATCCTTTAGAAAATATCCATGAAAGGGTGCCTCTGTTGCAAGATGGAAGATAAGAGCTGAATATGGGTTTCCTTTGGCATCGACCTACTATGCAACTTGTTATCACACTAAGTCGCCTTGGGTATTTTAGTTTGTTTTTATCATTTTTTAAAAGCCTTAGATTCTTATTTTTTCTTTAAAATAAATTTCTCATCCCTTTAATGTTATGTTTGATAGGACCCCTTTGGATGACTAAACCTTTGAGTCATAGCTCATGTGCTGATCCTCAATTCGATCCTTAAACCCTTTTTAGCTCATGGTCTATTATTTATGTCCCCTCTCATGCTTCATCCCTAGGTTGATACCTCCCATGATCAGGCTGATGTGACACACCTCTCTCCTCACTCATGACCTCACATGCATGCCTCATCATCCCCACTTACCTGTCCAATCATTTTTTGATTTGGAAGCGCTGCCCACTCAGCAGGCAGTTTCGTAGCGCCTGTCATGTTTATCATTCATCCACTCTGAGTCATGATTTCCATGACTGATACCATGTCCCTTGTTTTCAGTACCAAAAGTCAGTTGAAGTGATTTCAAAAGATCTTGCATTTATGATCCTTGGTAACGGTTTCTAAATTTGAAAAGTTTAGCAGTGCTGTGCTGCGTATGTTTTCTAGTTCCGATCAGGCGATCGCATGTCAACTAAATCTGATGCCGTGAGAGATTTCAGGGCCAAAGTTTCCTCAATCTCATCCTAATATCCCACTGAGGATCTCAACAGATGTCGACTTCAAAGGTATCCTGTGCAACCTCCTTTGCATATTAATTTTCACAGGAGATTTGTGCTCGGGTTTCGGTTTGTTAAGCTTGCAGGGTAGTAGGGGAGCCATATTTTCATACCTGTAAACATCCTCACTCACGTCCATGGTTTGATTACTGTTGTTTGTTATAGCCTTTGAAGGTCACAAGCCTACAATAGCCTATCCTCTGTGTATGCGTTGCGCTACGTAGAGGCGCTGCTCAAACCTTCTCTGACTATTCTTTGCTTCCTTTCATCCTGTACGAAGAGTCATTTTGGGATTACCTCTTCACAATCTACACTCATACTTTCACATATAATATGATGGGTACTGGGCTCACCTTCCTTGCAATCATAAGGTGACTCCTAGTGCTAACACAACTCGTGGATAGAGACAAACTTTTCTATTGCAATAGGTTGATGTAAAATCACCACTCCATTGGTTGCAAGTTCAAGCAACTCCTCTTTCCCCTTGACCTTAACTCTCCAAGTTTTTTTCTTGGTTATTTAGTTCTTGGGATGCATTTCCAAGTGAAGCCTCCAACATTTGTCTTCTCAATGTCTAGTTAATATACAATATTGATAATAGTTCTTGCATGGGATACTTGGCCTTTTAGAGTACCAAAAATTTCTATTCTTATGACCCCTTTCCTTGCAACATAAGAAAACCATATATATTATATCATATGTTTTTGGATTTTGATGATGCTTACTGACTTAGTTGCTTGGTCACACAAAAGTTGGAGCAGATCTAGATGGTAGGATCATCTCTTTTATTCTCTCTTCCAACCATCTATAAGAATATTTGAGTGGCTCACTACACAGTCCTTTTCCTATTTCCTTTTCATCCATGGGAATGGATTATTTTTCAGTTCCTCTTTCCTTGATGAATATAGTTTGAGTTGAACTTGTGCTCGCTTCTTGTCCACTGAATCCTTGGTCTTAATGCTTACGCCTTGTTGAGATACAATGGAGATTATAATCCCTTATCCTTCCTTTCCTATCCCTTGGAAATAATATTCCATTTCCTCATGAGATTATAACTGATGCCTATAGTGTTATTTTCAAATTCGTTGAACGTATATTGAAGAAGGGTCTTGGAAGGTGAGTTTACCTTGATTGACTCCGTCATGGTGTTTGCTTCAACAATGGCAAAGGAAGGGGTTTGGTTGGTCTCTTGGAAAACTACTTACAACTCCTTCAATCCCTCTTCATTCATTTCCAAATCTCGATCTAGCTTATAAATCACTTTGGTAACCTCTCTTCTTGCCAATTATCTAGCTGAGTGAATTTCTCCCCCATTTGCAAGAGTTGCAATCTGCTTGTAATGTCTCCTTCCACTACTAATTTATTTTATTTTATTTTAAATTTCTATCTTCAAGAGTACGCTCATGCTCTTACACTTATCATTTTTCTTATATTGATTGGATTAAATGTTTATTGTGTAAGATCATTTAATGTGCTTAACTAATGTCATGGTTTTTCCATGTCAGGATGTTTGTTTCTTGGTTCTTAACTTTGCATGCCAATTCTGCCATAGTCCATAATTAACATTAAATTGGATCTTCTCCTTGTCACATGTATTGCAACTTATTTTATTTTGTTTTTCTATTATGTTCTCATTCATATAATATTACGATCTTATTCATCTGTGCCAACACAAATGAATGTGGTCTTGTAGGAAAAAATTATGGTTCTAAAGGTTTGGAGAAACCTTGTATCGTCTACATGTAATCTTGCATTCTATCATTATTTAAATTTCTAGTGTATCATGGTTCTCTAATACTTTAAGTCTTTTATTATAGCCCAAAGGTCATGTACTGGTCATCAATTAGTTAAACCACCCATAAGTAAGTCATACAACAACATTGGGGATGGGTTTTAATCCACTCCTCTAAGTTGCAATATATTTTTTCATGACCAAAATGTTATGATAACCATATAAGAATGAAATTGGTGGATCGAATCCACTATTTCTCCTTTAATAGATTTTAAATATACCATATCCCTTGACCTTAGGGTCTGCACAATTTACCATATCAATGTTTATAACTTATGGCTATCAGTTGAAAGAGTACATACACACCCATATCATGTTGTGTATTAAATGTTTGGAGTAAAACATTGACTTAACTAGTTGTTAATCGCGATTAGTTTGGGTTTAAGTTAATAGACATACACAATGGAAAAGTCTAGTTTAGCCACGCCTTGGCGCCATTAATTCCTCAGCCTATCATACTCTAACAATACACCGAGCCTTTACTATGGTGTTGTAATCAATTCTATCACGAGTTTAAAGTACTAATTCATTTGGACATGTAGCATTAGAGCCATATTCTCTTCTCTACCCAACAATAGGGTTTTATCATTTCCATTTTTTGTTTGCAGAGCAGACTCGACTCCAAGTGCCAAGGTTAAACAAGTAGTCTCAACTTCGAGTGCCAAGGTAACATAGGAAGATTCATCTCTGAGTGCCAAGTGTAAAATCCTTCTCTACTGAGGACACTTTTATTGACTTATTATTTGAGGACACTTGCGTGCAAGTGATCCAATTATGGTACTTTGTGATTTCGTTTCGATTTTGGATTATACACGACGATGATGATGTGTTATGACTTTTTGTAATCTGATGTATATATATTGGCAGATGATATTGACGAGTCATCCTAAGTGTGTAGGACACATGACAAGTTAAGGATGCTGATGACATCGATAGAATCCCTTGGACTCTGGATTGAGTTAGGGAGTGGATTGTATTTATTTGAGTATTTCACTTTACACACATGTGATGTATGTTTGATTTCAGTATGATTTATGTATATGGATTAGCGACACTATTTTTGTTACTGGATGCAGTCTTGGCGATGCTTTCTTATCTCGATCACATAAGGAGTAAAGGGGCCATGCACACAAATTAGAGATTGAGGGAGAGGTGTGGCAACATCCCTGTCACAACCTACTAGCACTTCCAGTGTGGCTAGAACTGTAGGTTAACGATTACCTAGTTTGAGTGGTCCACGATGTCGTTAGGGCATATTGAGACAGTCACTCATGAATATTTCTAAGGGGCGCACAATAAGGCAGAGTCCTTATTCCTTAGAATCCCTTAGTCTCTCACAAGGTCGATTGAATGGAGTTTTGACTCCAAAGGGTCAGACAAACTTCCAAAACAAGTCAAATGCGAGTGACACCCTTGGAGCACAGAGGTGTGTCTTGAAGGGAACGTCACGCAATTGAAACTTCAGTCAATAAACATAGGTGGCCTATAAAACATTGGAATGATTAGACCTTGTTGGATTAAAATAGGTAATTAAACAATAGATTATTAATTATAAAGCCTAACAAAAGTTTAAGCCTAAGTCTAAGACTAATTCTAAGTCTAAATTTAAATAAAAGGACTAAATGAATTATGACATGAGTTAAAGATTTGAGATAAATCAAATTCTAGGAAAAAGTAAGTAAAATATAAAGATTTGATAAAATGCACATGTGTGCATGAAATTAATAAAAATGGATTCTTAATTAGGAATAAATAATAACTTGAGAGAATGGGTGTACATAGAATAAAATATTGAATCAATCTATCACTAGTATAACTAGAAGAAGACTCCAAATCCAACTCTAACTAAGATCTAGTTAGGAGACACTCATTAAATGAGAATTTGGGGAACAAAGGGACAACTAAGAGCAAAAATAGGAACACATTGGGGAATGTGAGGGATTTTGGATTTTTAAATAAAATAATTTTTGGTAATTACTTGTGCAACTTGGGGAGAGTATGACAAGTGTGTGGGTGAATAATCGTAATTAATTTAAATTAAAAAGTTAAATATTTGTGCATGAGGATAGGTGTCGAGGAGGAAAATATCTATAAAACAAATGATGTTGAAAAGTCAACAAGAAACATGTGTCTAATTTACTTTTCCCTTAAATAAATTGGACAATAAATATTAATCTATTATTTCATTCATAAATGAGTGAGTTGGATTTGTAACAGAACTATAAGTGTAGTTAAGTGAGTTAAAATCAATTGTACTAGTTGTAACTAAACTTGCACTAGTGAGAGTTCAGTAAATCAGTGAACTCACATGCAACTGAAGATTCACCATGGTTAACTACATGCATATCAAATCTAGTGGAGACCCAGTTGAGATAACAGGTGAAAGGGATAGTTTGTCTATCAGTTGTGATTTGATCACACATGCAGTGAATATGCTTATGAGCATGTGCAAACTAGGAAATTAGTAATTCAGTTGTGAGAATTCTAATTGCAAGGATTTGTGCAGAGGAGGCAAGCTGTCTGGACACAGCAATTGGGACATGTATTTGCTGATTTGTGTATGACAGTGTGAGACGATTGTATTGTACTGAGAGCTCTTGGATTAGAGTTTTGTATGAGATTGTTTCATGATTCATGATATACATAATATATGATAGCGGGGTTTTTAGCTTTACGCTTTCCCGGTAAAAACTTCTGTGTTATGTGTTCTTAATATTTCACTTTGTGATTGTGGTTTAATTTTCCGCAAGAATAATAGTATAAGCGATTCTATATTTAACAATGGCGTATAATTGTTAGATCAGGAGAATCGCAGGAAATACTTAATTTGTATTAAAATTTCTACATGGTATCAGAGCCACGGAGGCCACGGAGCTAAGGAAGTGAGGTGAGAACATAATTTCATTCTCGCAGGTCCCATTTCTAGCAGGGTGTGAACTTTAGTATTGTAGACTACGCACAGTTATCAAAACAAAAATTGTCACACCCTAGACAAAGGAGAGGTGCAAACTTCCCTGAGCATTCTCGTAGGCTGATCAAGGGAGAGGTGCAAAATTCCCTGAGCATTCTCGTAGGCTGATCAAGGGAGAGGTGCGAACTCCCCTCACCCTACAATGCATTACAGTGCGAACTTCCCAGTCAAGTTCGTAGGCTAGACACAGGCAGGGTGAGAACTTCCCTTAGGCTACTCACAGGTGGGGTGCGAACCTCCCAGGGAAAGAGGGATTGCAACAGTTGAGTTTTGGTGGTTGGATAACATTTGAATTTGCAAGATTTTCTTGGTGCGACAGTTGATTCAAGATCGAAATGTATTTCAATGTCTTGAGGTTGGAGTATGCACTCGAGGGTAGCTCTAACTACATTGCTTGGAAGGACAGGATGGAGGCAGTACTCGAAGACAATGGCTTGAAGGATTACATTGATAGAGATGTTCCTAAGCCGGATGTGATAGATACTACAAATCTCGATGCATGGAAAAAGAAAGTAGTGAAGGCAAGGATGATTCTGTTGGAGGGAGTACAAGACCACATTGTCTCAAGTCTCCATGGGAAAATCACACCACATGCAATGTGGAAGGTTTTGACGGATCTGTTCCAAAACAGTAGTAACCATAGGAAATTGGCGCTCAAAGATAAACTCAGGAAGATCAAGATGGAAAAGGGCGATACCATTCCAAAATATCTCACGAAGTTTGTCCAATGTCAGGATGAGCTTGGAAGTGTGGGAATAACAGTCGTTGCTGATGATTTGGTGAGCTTGGCACTCCTAGGACTTCCCATGATCAGGGGATCAAATTTTGCTCAATTTTCAAAGTGCTCTAAATGCGACGAAAATAGTGCCATTGCGTCCGTCTCGTCTTCCTGATTCCGACGGTATATTTACTTTCTCAAATGGAGTCCGTATGAGGGAGATATCACGATCTGTCCGCCAAGCCAAACAAGCAAAATTTTTGGATGCTGACTGTACCTGTCCGTACAGTCCGTACGGTGATGTGGTAGGACCGTACAGGTCGTACGGTGATGACATGGCAGTTATTTATTGGTTGGCTGCTGGTGTATTGGATGGTGACACGTGTCCGATTGGTGGCGAGTAATATGAGGACACGTGGCCCAATCCATGGGCGCCACGTGTCCCCCCTCATTTTTGTTCATTTGGTTATATAAAATTGTATTGGGAGTCCGTGGGGTTCGACCCCCGGACCTCCCCCCACACCAACGACTTTATAACTCTCCGCTAACCAACATACCGCCATTTGTTCCTTGTTTACTATGTCATGAAACATATATTTAAGGTTGATTAACGTGTGGAAGGAATGGGGGGTCGGGCCGGGGCTTAGCCCCGACCCGTGGACGCATTGCATTCCATATGACCCAACATATATGTATTGGCCCGAATGTTTTGGCGCGCGCGCATTTCATTATATTACATTGTATTGCAATACATTGCATTGCAATGCATTTTATATATATTATGTGTATGTGCGGGGTTTTGAAACCACGACCCGTGGCTATATAAACGTGTGTTAAATGTTGGCGCGGGACCCAAACGTAAGTTGCACGGTTTCAAACGATTTAACCACCTTTTTGCCCAGCGCGAGGTCACATGGCCATATGCCCAGGTTCCGAGGCGGTTAGGGGCTGGAGGTGCCTTAACCATCCTACGGTTTGCACCGTTGGTGCGGTTGCGCCCGGTGCTGGGTTTTTACGCTTAAAAGAGCATGTGAGCCAGGTTCACTAAAAGGGGGTGCGAATTGTAGAACCAGGGACAACAAGCTTGGAGAAGGAGACTTCCAGGAGGCCTATCTTTCTCATTTTTCGACCGTTTCAGGTGCCGAAAGAGCCCAGACAGGGGTTTTGGGACGCTGGGAAGCCATTGGAGCAGTCGGTTTGTCAGTTTGAGCATTGTAAGACATGGTTTTGAGAACTTTTTTTAGCAATTAATAATAATGATCCATTGGAAGCTGGACCAGGAGATGTAGCCCATAAGAGGGGTGAACTCCTTTATCAATTGCTGTGCACATGTGTTTATGTTCAATGTTTATGCTGCTGTCTTTGTGTATTTTGCATAAGTAATCCTTAATTTATGTATGCAAATTGATCCGGTTTCTTTAAACACATAACATTTCACTTGCAATAATTATTCAAGTTTTTCAAGTCTTCTTCATTTTTAGATCAAGTTGGTATCAGAGCACTGGTTTTGAAGACTTGATTGTTTGCAAGTTTTGTTTCTG
>ML841983.1:8704-40144 GCA_009831015.1 Picea engelmannii
CATCCTCATATTAAATAATCTCTTCATTAGAAATACCTTATTGGACGTTGAGGGTTTTTCATACAATTTGGCCAACGCATCCATCAAACCCTTTGTTGTCTTTTCTTTCGAGATATTGAAAGCCACCGACGCTGCCAGGCTCAGCCGTATCATTCCTAGAGCCTTTCTATCAAGAATCTCCCATTCTTCGTCCTTCATGGCTGTCGGCTTCTTTGATACTCCACTCAATGGTAGGAATAGATCCTTCTGATATAAATAATCTTCCATCTTCATCTTCCATAACTGGTAGTTTTGGCTGTTAAATTTCTCGACCCTAAACTTTCCATCTTCCGACATTGCTCCCACTCGAACCAGGAACTCTCTTTTCCTGCAAGTTACCTTACGCTTTGATACAAGTTGTTATAAAAAACAGGACCACGGAGCAATAAAATAAAACAAATGCGGAAACAAAACACAGAAGATACACAATACAAGAGAGACACAAATTTACGTGGTTCACCCAGTGTGGACTACGTCCACCAGAGAAATTTCTAGGTCCTTTCTTTATTATTATCCAGCAAAATGAAGGGATACAACCTACAGCAAAACCCACTATAACTTCCTCTTCTTTCTCTCATAGTCTCCTTTCTCAGAATACAATACTCACCAACCTACATAGCCACAATACATTTCCCTCATAAAAGAGGGTTGCCTTCTAGGGAAAAAAACCCTAACATAATCTATATCGTTAGATCTGTGACCTTATAATGAACGGTCCAGATTTACAATGAAATTACAATATACTTTTACAAGGCAATTTTTGCTTCGGGGGCTTTGCCCCCGAACCCCCGCTGGGGGCCCTCTTGCCCCCAAACCCCCCAGCTGGGGGGGATAGCCCCCTCGGACCCCGCAGAGGGGGTACCCCCCTCTGCACTCCCCCGCGTGGAAGAGTGTACATACTTCTCGGGTGTAAATACTTCATGGGGTATAAACACGGCTGGAAGTAAAAGACCCCTAAATCAGGAAGATAATCAGGCTCCACAACCAACAAAAATGAATTCAATAGATTAGTTAGTTCATTTCCATTGCACAGTATTAGATTTCAATTCCTAGAATCTTTAATGAATGTTTGAGGAACTTGATTGTTGATAAACTCGTATTTGCTTTAACTACATGATTTTAGCCTCTACGAGCTATCTACATAGACTTTGTTGATATTCTTTAGATAAAAGATGAGTCCTCGGGTTGATAAATTAATGTTAAACTAAGGTTGTTTTTAGACATCTTTAGACACCAACAACGTGGCAGGGTGACATGTGGCAGTACGAATGTTGACGTGGCACTATACAGATGTTGATGTGGCATTGTACGGAGGTTGACATGGCATTGTAGGGATGTTGATGTGGCATTGTACAGATGATTACGGGCACAAAAATCAAGAAAAAAGAGTTTTTTTTCATGTAGTTCGAGACTATACAGATCTAACAGGGAACAACATTGGGATTTGTGCTGAGGGGAGGTTCTGAGGGACCGTTCAGAAGCAAGTCGAATTTATACTCAAAAGTTGCAGAATTTCGAGAGGATTCTAAATATGGCTTTTGTTTTTGCATCAGAGTAGCCGAACAGAAAAGTGTCTCCAGATCCCAAGATGTCAATCCAAGCATAGCCGACTTCATACTCAAAAGTCTCAGAATTACCTGTTCTAGCCAATGGTGATGTTTGTTTCTATCAAGAAGTTGCATATCTAAAATGTGGTTTTAGGAGATGTTATGTAAGCCTTTATTTTGTATTCTTAAAGCATTAAAGATTAATAAGAAGCCTTCCCCATTGAGACAAAGGCCTGAAGACGTAGGAAAACTTGTGTCAAACTCTGTTATCAATCTTGGTTTTATGGTTTGTTGTTTTGACTTCTTATATGGCTGCAACTTCTTTCATTAAGCTTCTTATATTTCTTATTAAATCATAAATGGTAAAATAATCCATGCATAAACTTAACCATAGTCTTTAAAATATCAATTTCAGATCAGTTTAATAAGGTTTGACACTTCTCCAACTTAATTATTTGTCTGTGGTGAGATTAATGTAATCCTCCATGTTCCTAGTAACTTTATATATAAATTCAATGGTTGAGCTTTGTAAATCCTCATCCACTGAATCATTGTATCGATACCCCTCACAAGGATAGAGAGGTGCAACTACGTGCATGGTGTCTGTCTCAAATGACATATGCATCTTTTTCAATTTTAGCACGACATTATTGTCAAAGGCCCACTCAATACTGAGAAATGAAAGATATGGATTAGACTCACCCATAATCTCAATGACCTCAAAATACTCCTGAGTTATTACTCCTCTTATGTTTACCTCCACTTTATCCATTCAACCTATTAGATAAATTTTGTATTGATTTTCCATTCATAGCTAGACGAGTGACCAAACCAACTCTGACTTCCCCATTACCTTCCTGGTATTCATTGGGAGGATATTCACGTCAAATCATAGATCCAACAAGACATAATCCATGTCATATACTCCAAGTTTTGTTGTCATATTGAACTCCTGACCAATGAACTTCTGCTTCCTGACTTGAAAAACCTCCCTTTCTAGTAGGGGATCCAATGTAACTGGCTCATTTTCTTGGCCCCCTGTGCATATGGCTAACATCCGCATTAACTTCTTTGCAACATTTGGATATTTAAGAAAGTTAAAACAACATCATAAGAAAGTACTTACTTGGATTTCATTTTTTATTTCATGATTTAAGCCACATAATTCATTTGCATGTGTTGCACACTGCAATTCCTCCAAGTGTTTATCTTGAATAACTCTCTTCTCAGTGCATTGCATCCAATCCTTTCTACAGGATTCCTCTATGGATTTTTGCATTGTGCACTTTATTTCTTTATGCACATGAGCTTCCTCCATATATATCTATGTCACATGTTGTAGCTCATCACGGACGTGAGCCTCTTCAAGCGAATGTTGTGATGCACACATGAGTTCCTCTTTGGCGTGAGATTCCTCTATTTATTTTTGGGTTGCCTTCCACAACTATTCATGGATCTAATATTCCTTTAGAAATATCTATATCACATTCTATAATTCTCCTTGGAATTGAGCCTCCTTGAGTGATATTTGAGTCACATGTTGCAACTCCTCGTGTGCTCTTACTTCCTCCATTTATTTTTACACATCATTATGAATTTGTTATGGTTGGGAATCATCAATATTTGGAGGGGGTTGGATGGCCCCTTTGATTGGTCCCTCCAACTCTTGACCTAAGACATCACTGTTTTCAAAGTTTTTTCCTATCATTACCCCTCCTTGGGTCACTACCTGAACACCAGTGTTGGCACAGGGGCAGACCTAGGGTTCAACACTTACAATAGCAGACCAACAAAACCCTAACTACCAGCCCTTTTGGCAACACCTGTGAAGTAGATGAAGTCTCACCCAAGGTAGAGGCATGGGTGGTTGCAAGACTCAGGTGTCAACAACCTTAGCTAGGACACAAATCTGTGATTATACATCTTACTAGAGCACTTAGCACTGTTAGTCCTCAAGATACATTCAATAACCACTTCTCTTATAAGACCGAGCTTCGCAACATTCACACTAATCTATAGTATTCAAGCACTTAGCAAAATTAATCTAGATCAAACCTAGTAGATCAACACTAAGCATCTTCATACACATTAGATCTAACATTCATACACATCTAGGAGCATAAAGCATAAGCAGATCGTCCTACAAATATCAAAGCACTTAGAAGAAGAGAAGTAAACACATTGAATCAAGGCACAAAGAATCACACACAAATTTACGTGGTTCACCCCCACCCTGGGGATACGTCCACCAACTATTCTTATTTATTATCTTGGTCAAGAAGTTACAACACAGAGCCTCAACAATCCTTACTTTGCACATGACAGAAGATCTGCGTAGCTCTCTATATCCTTCTTCCTTGCACTTCAACACAAAGTCTTTCACAACCTCCTACAACAACTTGCACTTATCTTTGCAAGTCTCTTACAATCATGCACAGAGAATTTACAATACTCATCCGATCACATAGATCTAATTACTAGCACTAAGCCATCGAATCTCTTCTACCTTGCCTAGACATATATTTATACATACAAAAGTGGGCCTAAGTGTGGGTAAACCCACGGGCCGACATCCCAATCCCATTACATTATCCAAAAAACCCAAAAAGGACCCAAAGTGGGTCGAGATCCTGTGATCTCTTCTTCATCTTGCGTGCTTCCCTCGATAGGGCATCGAAGTCCCAAAACAGTCAAATATGACCAAGTATCTCCCACAACTTGGTCAAGGGCCAACAGGCCCCCAACACTCACATGTGACTCGTCTCGAGTCACTCAGGTCTGATCAATTCTACTTCAAACGCCTCAATCTTGGCTCGAGTTGCTTCGACCTATTGTATTGCAACTTCTTCTTACTCATCAAACTCTTGGATGAGTGTGACATTCACTAGCCCTTCTAGGCATTGCTATGTTGAATTCACAACCTGTGTCAGCTCTGTTCCTTGGTTCTTGATCTCTATAAATATCTAACATGCCTTATCCAGCAAAGGTTGAATTTGTTGAGTTACTTCCATTACCTTTATCTGGATTATATGGATCTATTGTTGTGCTATGCACTGCTCAAAAGACTGTTTCATTTTCTCTATGGGTGATAGGGCCTTCTGCTGCACCTGTAGCTTTTCGGCTTCATGATTCACCTCTTGGAGCTGTGACTCCAATTTGTGCAATTCAGGATTCTCAGTTAGGTTCTCATGTATCTACGCACTTCTGCTACTTAATTGTTTGCATTCCTCAGTGAGTGCTTTAAGCCTTTCTACTGTGCTCTGGGCAGTAATTTCTCGTTGGTTGCACTCTTCTTGTGGGGTACCTGGTATGGTCTGAAGCTCTAATTCTACAACTCTTTGTTGAATTTGTTGAATAAATTTAGCAAGCTTCATCACTTGGCGTTTTAAGGGTTCTTATGCTTTCTGCTCTAAGCCAGTCACAAAGAGAAATGCTCTGTTGACTGCTTCTTCGTTCCCAATCTGCTTCACGAGTAGCTGCTCCTTTTATTTTTGGATCTTCACTCTGTCTTCTTCCAATTTTTCTTGGAGATCATCCCTCTCTTGTCACACAGCTCATTTTTGCTCGATGATTTCCTCTTGTGCTTGCTTTAAGGCCTAGGTGGCCTGCGTGGTTTCTTCTTGTGTTTTCTGAAGGCGTGCTTCGACTGTGGTAGAAATATTGTGGAGTTCAACTGGTTCATCTCCCTTTTTTGTTGTTCCTTCTAGCAGGGGCATAGTGGAGACTACGTGGCTAGAACGAAGTGTCTGTTGCACTCCTTGGAGCTTTCTCTCAATTCTATTGTACATTTCCTCTTTCTTGGCTTCCTTCTTTTTTGTTATTCTTCTATAGCTTCATTCATAGTGGCAAGGAGGAAACTGAAGTCATATGGGGTGAGCGTGGTATTCATCTTGGTTATAGGGGTTCTAGGGTTCATTCGGAAGGAAGGTTTCATAGGTGAAACCTTCCTTTTCTTCGATGAGTCTTCTTCATCTTCTGGCCTCTGTTTGACTTCTTCATCGTTACCTTCTTGCTTAGGTCTAGTGGAAGTGGTCCTTACAGATCTATTGTCTATATCTTGTATTTCCTCATCCTTCTTCATATTTGTTTCTTTCTTCATCTTACTGGGCCCGGGTGTATCCTGTGCAGCTTCTCAGTTGTCGATGTCAGACAATTCTATGAGGACTACTAAAACAAGGAGGTATGTCGACCATTCCTTGGTGATTTACTCCAGGTCTTCTTCTATCAGCTTATAATAAGAGTGTAACTTCTATTTTTTCTCATCAGCACATGTTGTTATATAAATGAAGTGGCAGTCCATGCTGAACTTCATTAAGGGCTTAAACCTGAAGAGGGTATTTGGGATTATCCAAGGCTCAGACTAGATGGCATGCTTCAACTGATTATATTAGGCGTGGAATACGACATTGGATTTCCATTGTTTGCTCATATCATTTGAGTACCATAAGGTATTGAACTTCGTGGCTAAGGTCTCAAAAGGGTCGAGGTCTAGGAAGGATGCATCTTCTAGTATCTCCCATGCAACAAAATATATAAGTAATAAGATCCAGCTAAAATGGAATTCATTCCCCTGATCCTGGGCTTCTCTGCAGTCGATCTCTAGTTGATTCACTAGGTACTTCACCCAGTTCATCTGTAGTCCCTCTGTGCACTTTCCTGTGGGGTCAACTACAAAGCCAGATACTTTCATGGGTTGATTCTTGCGAACGAGCTTCTCTGCAATCAGCTGACATGCAAGGTGCAATGCGTCTCTCTGAATAGAGGCTACCTTGTAGCCTCATTCTCCTTTCTCAACATCGCCATAAGCTTCTTTGATCTTATGAGCAAGAGCGCGATCTGCGGTCTTTCCAGGACAGTAGTCATGGGGATCAGGGCCCTGCATACTGAGACCTGTGATCCTATTGATCAGTGCTAGATCAACTGTGATGCAACAGTTCAACCATAGGTATCCTCCATGGTATCTCACCAGGAGTATATTAACACAGACATTGGATTCTTGGTGACGTCTGAAATGTGGGATCTTCATGACGTTTAGTAGAGTGGACTACACAAGGTTCATAGTCCATTGTTGAGGGATGATCTTTGAGTTCTTTCCCTTGGTTCAGATTATGTACTTCTACGGGGCAAATGTGTTGTAGACTTTACGATCCCCCAAGTTGAAGTCACTAAACTTCAATGCTACAATCTTGTCTTGATCTATGTGGACTATGTGTACCCATTTCGATAGGTGCATAGTGACTAGAGTGTACTCGAAGTCTCTAGGCATGTTCTCTCTATTGATCGCACCACTCAGAGGTGGTATGTAAGAAAGTAGGATTGATGGAACCAACCTCGCATTGGCCATATCATATTTATGTTTGGTTCTGCGTTCTGCGTCATCTCGGGATGTTCCTACTCAAGTAGTTGATGGGGAGGCTTGCATTCCTCTTGTCGATGATTCCTATAAACCTTTAGACAACCCTCATTCTAACATGACTCTTTTGGTTCTTAGGATAGCGAGTACCTCTCTTGTAGATTCTTCGGTTGCACTAAATTCGTCGGACATACGTGCTCAGAAAGAAAAATTAGTCGGGGTTCACAATGATCACAGATATTGTACTAGGATGACCAACCAGATCGCAATGACCACTATATACAACTACTATTCGACAGGCTTCTATTTCTCAGTTGGAAAAAGTGTTCTTCATGCATGGTGCGACAAACTAAATAAGAAATTTGGCAACAGACTGCTTGCAACGAGCATGAAGCTTCCATTAACGTTGATCTGTCCGTTATGGTGTGGTCCAATGGTCTAGTGATGATCCTTTAATGATTTTATGTCCGTTTCGGGAGGAAGTCAAACAGGTATATTGGTCCAACAGTTATATCGATTTGTCACGATGAAGTGCCATAGGTCATTGTTCTGATATCTCGACGAAGCTCCCATTCAGAAAGTTTTCTTTCTGCGATGTTCTATCTAGAATCTCCTGCAACTTTTCAATTTGTGCCTTCTTCTTACTTAACTTTCTAGCTTTCTTTCCAGTGAGCTTTGTCTCAGTAGTTATTTTCCCGTTATGGCTCTTATTTTCCTTGGATATAGTTACTTCACACTGTTGAGGTTATTTCTTATGGTTCAGGTATAACATCTCTTCTTTATCTGAGATAGAAACTTCATTCTTCTGTGAGTCCTCTGGTGTTTTGATAACTTTGACATCTAGGTTCCTAGTGTGATATATCTTTGATCTGTTCTCTTGTTCTTCAATCAACTGCACAATCCTTCTGGTCATGAAGTATTTTAACTCTTATCTCTCTTGTTCTAAAACTTTTTCTTCTTCCTTCTTTCTAGCTTGATTTCTTTCAATCCAAGGATTTCCAAGTAACATAGTAAACGAGGTGTTGTCCTCAATAAATTTGATAATATCAAAATATTCTTCTATTGAAGTTCCATTAGAATTCATAGATATCTGACTGAGCCTTCCACATAGGTTCACTAGTTTCCCTCTGAATATCCCTATTCCACTCAGTGAAGGGGTCATAAAAGGCCTCCCTATAGCTTCCCAAGTTCTTTCTGTCATAATATTCACCTATGTTTCATCATCTAGAACACAGTCAATGTTGAAGTCTCCTATTCTTACCTCGATGCATTCCTTCTTGTTAAAGACCTCTGATAATCTAACATGTCGGTGATCATTCAAGGTGTCTTGTATCTGTAGTAACATTTTGTCTGATTCTCTCTGGGGTTTTGTTATTTATGGATCTGCCTTAGGGTTTTCTTCTTTCAGATTCATGCCTTCCATTTTAGCAATCATTCTAGGGAAATCTAATACTTCGTGGTCCAAAGCTTTGCAACAGAGACAACTAGGTCTACCACCAGGGAATTCCTTAGAAATATGTCTCGGTCTTCTTCAAATATAATAGAGGGTTAATCCTCTCTTTCTTTTAAGTAACCCCCAACCCCTTTTGTACTGCGCACTAGGGTTATGGTAGCTAGCCTGCAAAAATTTCTTTCGAGGATCCTTCATCTACTTGTTAGTCCAAACATTCTATCTATGCATAGGTATAATATATCTATCAGATCTATTCATATCAAACTTTCTTTTATCTATCAGAGCCCTAGTTTCCAAGATAGGACATAATCTATCAAACATGCCCAGATCCATACTCTAGAAACAAAATTTTTCACTTATTTTACTTTTCCACAGCACAAATCTTCCAGATCTAAAAACTTTTGACTATTCTTACCTCTATAAGAGAACAGAGCTTATAGATCTTACCTCTTTTTTGGAGATCTAACCTTTCTTTCTTGGCACAAAGATTCACAGGTTAAGTAGAACACTGTGCATTAGGGAAACAAATCTACGCATAGAGATTTCACAATTTCTAGATCAAATCTTTGCACAAATATTTTCTTTCTCAGTTCCTAGCAATCAAAGTTCCAGTCCTGGAAACGGAACCATTTGTTGGTACAGGGGAAGACCCGGGGTTCAACGCTCACAACAGTGCACCAACAAAACCCTAACTATCAGCCCTTTCGGCAACACCTGTGAAGAATATGAAGTCCCACCCGAAGTAGAGGTAGGGGTGGTTGCAAGACTCAGGTGTATGCAACCTTAGCTGGGACACAAATCTGTGATTATACAACTTACTAGAGCACTTAGCACCATTAATCTTAAAGATACATTCAATAAGCACTTCGCTTATAAGACCAAGCTTCACATCATTCACACTAATCTATAGTATTCAAGAACTTAGCAATAGTAATCTATATCAAACCCAATAGATCAGCACTAAGCATCTTCATGCACACTATATCTAACATTCATACACATCTAGGAGCACAAAGCATAAGAAGATCTTCCTACAAATATCAAAGCACTTAGCAGAAGAAGAAGTAAACACATTGAATCAAGGTATAAAGCATCACACACAAATTTACGTGGTTCACCCCCACCCTGGGGATACATCCACCAACTCTTCTTCTTTATTATCTCAGTCAAGCAATTATAGAATAGAGCCTCAACAATCCTTACTCCGCACAGGACAAAAGATCTGTGCAGCTCACTAGATCCTTCTTCCTTGTGCTTCATCACAAATCCTTTCACAACCTCTTACAAATACTTGCACTTAGCTCTACAAGCCTCTTACAATCATGCACAGAGAATTTACAATCCTCATCTGATCACACAGATCTAATTACTAACACTAAGCCATCGACTCTCTTCTACCTTTCCTAGACATCTATTTATACATACAAAAGTGGGCCTAAGCGTGGGTAAACCCACAGACCGACATCCCAATCCCATTACATTATCCAAAAAACCCAAAAAGGACCCAAAGTGGGCAGATATCCCATGATCTATGTTTTGTCTTGCGCGCTTCCTTCGATAGGGCGTCGAAGTCCCAAAATGGTCAAATATGACCAAGTATCTCCCACAACTTGGTCAAGGGCCAACAACTGGCTTCCTCGGGCTTCTCCTCATCTTTGCACAACTTATTATGCCCATATTACACTGCTTCTTATCTTCCCATTTCTTCAATAAGCCTGTAAAAACCTTAGTGACATGCTCAGGACTATAGTAGTATACACACAATATGCGCGACTTAGTACAAAACCTAAAAACATGACTAATTTCACCACAATTAATACACATGGGGGGTCTGCCTATGCCCCCTCCATATCCTAATCTGTGGCTGTAACCATATCCACCTCAAGGGACTCCTTGATATCTTCCATGATCGCCATATTTTTTCCCTTCCTATACTCAGAATGCATCGCTATTATTATCTTACATGAGCTTGAGTGAATGATAGTTGGTGATGTCATGCTCGACGGACTTAAAATATTCATAGAGTCAGGTGTGAGTCATTAGTTGATACTTTTGCAAGGTTGGGTAGCAGGGTGGTATATGGCCCCATTGTCTAAATATCTCACACTAGTATGTCTGCCAGGATGGAAATGCAATCAGTGTGCTTGTCACCATATAATTAGGAGGGACAAGGAACTCATCTCTTTGATGGCCCTCAGAGGGAAATTTGGTACACCACACAGGCTTGCGCATGACTTTAGATTTTTCCATGTCTTGCAACTACATCATCTAACTATCCAGTTGTGACTACACCTATGCCAAACTAGTTGATGTCGTTGCATCTCTTGGTGTAGCTGGAAAATGCATTGCAATATCCATTGCCTCTGCCTGAGTCATCACCTTTTGTTGGGTGAATGAGACTCAAATGTGGGGGAGTAGCCCAAAAATAAACCATTCACGGTACTATACGTCCTAAATATATAACATCATACTATCCAACATGATTTTAAATCATTGGTCATATTCCCAAATGGTGATCCAGATGGATATCGGTGGCCACCCACCTTTTCCAACTGGCTCAAAACAACTTTCTGACATTTTTGGCAATTTACTATTTTTAGCAGTTTTTACTTCCGGGGCCATTTTGTGGGCCTAAATGAAGGTTTTTCAGTATTTATCTCCTCAATGATAAATTAAGGCATAATTGAGCCCCCAAAATGAATCTCCTCGATGATACCTTTCCAACGGGCTATAACACGTCTAAAACGGAGATCATATGCAAAAGTTACGACCCCGGGAAGTTGATGTACTAGCTTACCCAAACGGGGCCCACATGACTTTTGGTGCTTCATCTCCTAGGGTTAGGTTTTTGGATGTCTAGGGTTTTTGGCGTTCTTTCTTATTGTAAAAAGGCCTTCAGAGCCTCATTGTAACCTGCTTCTTGTGAATGCGCGTTTCCGTCACATCTCTTCTCAGAGATAAGCCGCCACCATTCCAGCAAGCTTGTTTCCGCTGCATTTTAAAATTTCAGCTTATTTTGTTATTGAATAGAAAACCAGATTTACTGTATCTCTATTATTTTGTGTTAATCACTTGTTAATAATCTGTATTCATTTCGTTCTGCTCATAAAATCCGGATCAGTGGTATCAGAGCGGTCTGCTCCTTGTCGTCTTAATGCATGTCCCCAATGAGGTCGGAGTACAAAGAGTTGGGTCTCAAGCTTGTTTCTCTTGAGGACAAAAGCTCTCGCACGCCCAAGTGACCTCCCATGGCAGGAGAAAATAAAGATGATGGGATAGGAGATCCTTTCAAACTGTTGATTGAGGAATCCCTCACGCAACAGAGGAATGAGATGATAGATAGTTTCGTGCAAATCCTTCGACGACTACCAACAGGGGATGCATCTTCTTCGAATGGAGGCACCGCCCCCTTCAAGGTACAAATAAACTTTGATATTCCTATATTTGAAGGTCATATAGATGAAAATGCTGTAGACAAGTGGTTGAATCTACTAGAAGTGTATTTTTCTGTTCATAAATTTTCGGATAGAGAAAAGATTACTTTTTCACTCCTCAAAGTCATTCCCCATGTCAAAGATTGGTGGGAAACTTTCTGTGAGCAAAAGGAAACAGAGGAAACCTCATTATTTCAGTCACGGCCACCTGGGAATCCTTCAGGGATGGTATTAAGGAACAATACTACCCTGTCGGAAGTTATGACGACCTGTATACCAAATGGACCACACTGCGGGAAGAAAGAGACCAAGCAGTGCCACATTTCACAAATATCTTCCATACCTTGCACACCGAGTTGGGTATCAAAGATTCAGAGCGACATCTAGTGCTCAAGTATCATAGTGCTCTACATAGATACATCTAGACTGAAATGGAATTTATGGACATCTCATCCTTGGGCGCGGCCTACCGATATGCCGTCAAAATCGAGCAGAAGCTCAAACAAAAGACGCGGCAATTTGGGCCTGGGAACCCCTCACAACAAAAACTAGGAAAGGGTGGCCCCAAACCACCGAACAAAGGACAGATCAAAGATGGGTAGTATCAAGACAACCAGTACAAGCCGCGAGCAAAGAAGGACACTGGAAAGACAAAGAAAGATACCGGGAAGTGGTGCGACTTCCATAAGATCCCTTGGCATAACACTACTGACTGCTGCTCAAAGGAGTCGTTGGTGGCCGATGTGAAAGACTCTGAATTAGATGCAGATTCTGACTCTAAGACAGAACCAGAAAGGGGAAAAAGGATCATTGATGTGGAACCCAATGCCACCGTTTCTACCACCAAGATCCAGCCTAGTGAACCAGACAAGCCAGAAGAAGGAGAGCACCTCTTCCATTCACAGATGTGGGTAAAAGGCACCCCGCTACACTTCATCATTGATAGCGGTAGCCAGAAGAACCTCATCCTAGCAGAGGTTGTGAAGCGGCTGGCCCTGCCAATAACGCCGCACCCACAACCCTACACCATTGGATGGCTCTGCCAAGGAAGTGATCTCCGTGTCAGCCAACAGTGCCGACTATCGTACGGTATCAAGCCCTTCAAAGATGAGGTATTGTATGATGTTGATCCTCTCGAAGTTTGTGATGTTATTTTGGGCCAACTTTATTTATGGAAACATCATGCTATATATGATTCTAGGCCTCATAGTGTTATTATTACTTTGAATAGGAAATTGTACAAGATACCCGAGGCAGTCCCACCTAGAGCTATTTCCTTGATCTCTGCTAAGCAATGCAGGAAGGTCGTCTCACAGACGGGGAAGTTTGTCTTCTTCATGATTTTCTCTCAAAACAAGTGAAATATCGAAGCCACATCCAAGGTCTCTGTGGCCGATCTCTCCACATAGCAGAAGCAAGTAGATAAGGTCGTGGAAGAATACTCGGATATCTTCTCCTCACCTACAAGGGTACCTCTGCACTGCCAGGTCAAGCACCCCATCGATCTGACACCGGACGCACCGCTGCCCAATGGGCAAGTCTATCATCGCTCTTTGTTATAGAATGAGGAGATCAAGTGACAAATCCAAGAACTTCTACACAAGGGGCACATCCTCCCCAGCTCATCACCTTGCGGGAGCCCAATCGTGTTGGTATAGAAGACAGATGGAACCTGACGACTCTGTATTGATTATCGGGCTCTGAATAAAATCACCGTCAGAAACTGGTACCCGATTCCTCGAATCGATGACCTCCTTGATCAACTCACGGGGGCCAAATACTTTAGTAAGATTGATCTGAAGTCTGGCTACTACCAGGTCCCGATAGAACAGACAGATGTATGGAAGACTGCCTTCAAGTCAAAGGAAGGACTTTTTGAATGGTTGGTCATGCCCTTTGGTTTGACAAATTCTCCAGCCACTTTCATGAGGATGATGAACGATATCCTATGACCATTCACCAATACTTTTGTAGTGGTGTATCTGGATGACATTCTAATTTACAGCAAGACTTGGGCCGAACACTTGGAGAATATTCAGCAGGTTTTCCACACCCTGCGGCAGCACAAGCTATACGCCAACCTAGAAAAATGCTCCTTCGGCATGGACAGGGTCGATTACCTAGGCTACATCATTGATCAGCATGGCGTACATGTGGATCCAGCCAAGATCCAAGTCATCCATGACTGGCCAGCCCCAACAACACTCATTGAGCTTCAGAGCTTCTTGGGACTTGCTAATTTCTACCACAGGTTCGTGTTGGGTTTCTCCCATATTGCATGGGCCTTCAGACAAATAAACAGGGGTGGTGGTAAGGAAAAATTTGCATGGGGCCAGTCCCAACAACAAGCGTTCGATGATTTGAAGCAGCTCTTGTGCTCAACCCCATTACTTTCACTACCGGACCTGCAACATCCCTTTGAGATTGAGACAGATGCTTCAAACTATGCTGTGGGCGTCATTCTCACTCAGGACGACTACCCCATGGCCTATCATAGTGATACACTATCCGATACTGTCCGTAAGTACCCTACTTATGATAAAGAAATGTACTCCATTGTGCAAGCATGCCGCTAGTGGAGACATTATATTCTTGGGAAGGAGACAGTCATCCACACTGATCATAAGCCACTACAGTTCATACAGACACAGGGAAAACTGCAAAATGACCGCCATCAAAAGTGGTCCACATACTTGTAGCAATTCCACCTCAACATCAAGTATAAAACAGGAAGCACCAATCATGTCGTTGATTTCCTCAACAGACCACCAGTCGCAGCACTCACCACAGTGCTAGACTCTTGCGGCCATGAGACATCTGGATGGCCCCATTTCTATGAGACAAACCCTAAATTTTCCACCACTTACCAAATGTTGGGTGAAAATGCAGTTGTCAATAATTTCCATCTTCGGGATGGGTTGTTATGTCGTCTGGGTCATATCTGTGTTCCATCAAGTGAGCGAGCAAAGATGATCTGGGAAGCCCACTACAGTCGAGTGGCAGGACACTTCAGCATTGAAAACACAGTGGCAATGCTATAGAAACATTTCTATTGGATGAAACTTCAACAGGAGGTCGGCAAGTATATCAGGTCCTGCACTGCCTGTACTATTGCCAAACCGACCACTAAGAAACAGGGACTGTACACCCCTCTTCCTACTCCTGACAGACCATGGGAATCCATCTCAATGGACTACATGTTGGTCCTCACATCCACCAAGCGGGGAAATGATTGTGTTTTTGTGGTTGTTGATCATTTTTCTAATATGGCGATTCCAGTTGCCTGCAAGAAGAGCATCACAACAGAGGCCACTGCCAAGCTCTTCTTTGAATGAGTTTGGGTACATTTTGGAATCCCACAAACCATTGTATTAGATCGGGATAGTCGATTTCTCAGTGCATTCTGGTAGAGCCTCTGGTCACTGCTGGACACCAAGCTCACCAAATCCATGGCCTTCCACCCCCAGACAGATGGCCAAACTGAGGTTGTAAATTGAATGATTGTGCATATCCTTCGCATGTATAATTCAAAGAACCCTAGCACATGGGATGAAAACCTTCCCTGTGTCCAGCATAGCTACAATCGAGCATTGCATAGCTCAACCGGCCACAACCCCTTTCAAGTGGGGTTGGGATTCCAACCATTGGGTCCCATAGATGCTTCACTTCCCCTTGCGGTCACTTCGACTGACTCATCTCCTGCTCCAACTGAAGATGAAAAAGGCACCCAATTCATTGAGAAGATCCAGCACATCCACCAACAGGTTTAGGATATCCTACAGAAGTCCAATGACAAGTACAAACATCGCCATGATCAACATCAGGTGCCGCATAACTTTCAGGTGGGCGACAAAGTTTGGTTGCACTTGCAGAAAGAATGCCTTACAGGACCCCATCGGAATCTTTGCACACTATGTTATGGATTGTACACTATCACCAAGGCCATGGGGGATAACACTTTTGAGCTCAACATTCCTCCTTTCCTTGGCCTGCACCCAGTGTTCAACGTGGATCTCCTTCGCCCTTATTTCCCACCTTTATTGGACACCTCAAAAGTAGTAGAACAACTGACACCAATAGAGCTCAACCTAGACTACATATAATAGGAATCCAATGATTAGATTGTGGATAGATATATCAAGGGCACTCGACAACAAAGGATCCAGCTTTATCGAGTCGTCAAAGCAGGGCAGCTCTTGCACCAAGGCAAGTGGCTCACCCGGAGCAAAATTTAGCAGAAATTTCCTCATCTAATGGGGGACCTCAACGCAAAGGAGACCATTTCTTCCTAAGGAGGGAGGATTGATCCAACTGGATATCAGTGGCCACCCACCTTTTCCAATTGGCTCAAAACAACTTTCTAACATTTTTGGCAATTTACTATTTTTAGCAGTTTTTACTTCCAGGGCCATTTTGAGGGCCTAAATGAAGGTTTTTCGGTATAGAGATCCTCAATGATATCCAAATGCATGATTGATCCCCCAAAATGAATCTCCTTGATGATACCTTTCAAACAGGCTATCACACACCTAAAACGGAGATCGTATGCAAAAGTTACGACCCCGGGAAGTTGATGTACTAGCTTACCCAAACGGGGCCCACATGATTTTTGGCGCTTCATCTCCTAGGGTTAGGTTTTTGGATGTCTAGGGTTTTTGGAATTCTTGCTTATTGTAAAAATGCCTTCAGAGCCTCATTGTAACCTGCTTCTTGTAAATGCATGCTGCCATCACATCTCTTCTCAGAGATAAGCTGCCACCATTCCAGCAAGCTTGTTTCCGCTGCATTTTACAGTTTCAGCTTATTTCGTTATTGAATAGAATACCAGTTTTACTCTATCTCTGTTATTTTGTGTTAAGCAACTATTAATAATATGTATTCATTTTTTTATGCTCATAAAATCTGAATCAGTGGTATCAGAGCAGTCTTCTCCTTGTCTTCTTAATGCATGCCCCCAACGAGGTCGGAGTACAAAGAGTTGGGTCTCGAGCTTGTTTCTCTTGAGGACAGAAGCTCTCGCACGCCCAAGCGACCTCCTATGGCAGGAGAAAATAAAGATGATGGGATAGGAGATCCTTTCAAACTCTTGATTGAGGAAGCTCTCATGCAACAGAGGAACGAGATGATGGATAGTTTCACACAAATCCTTCGGCGACTATCAACAGGGGACGCATCTTCTTCGAACGGAGGTGCCACCCCCTTCAAGGTAAAAATAAACTTTGATATTCCTATATTTGAAGGTCAGATAGTCGAAAATACTGTAGACAAGTGGTTGAATCTACTAGAAGGGTATTTTTCTGTTCATAAATTTTTGGATAGAGAAAAGATTACTTTTGCGCTCCTCAAAATCGTTCCCCATGTCAAAGATTGGTGGCAAACTTTCTGTGAGCAAAAAGAAAAAGAGGAAACCTCATTATTTCAGTCATGGCCACCTGGGAATCCTTCAGGGATGCTATTAAGGAACAATACTACCCTATCGAAAGTTATGACGACCTATATACCAAATGGACCACACTACGGCAAGAAAGAGACCAAGCAGTGCCAGATTTCACAAATATCTTCCATACCTTGCGCACCAAGTTGGGTATCAAAGACTCGGAGTGAACTCTGGTGCTCAAGTATCGTGGTGCTCTGCATAGATACATCTAGACTGAAATGGAATTTTTGGACATCTCATCCTTGGGTGCGGCCTACCGATATGTCGTCAAAATCGAGTAGAAGCTCAAACAAAAGACGTGGAAATTTGGGCCTGGGAACCCCTCACAACAAAATCCAGGAAAGAGTGGCTCCAACCCACCGAACAAAGGACAGAGCAAAGATGGACAGTATCAAGACAACCAGTACAAGCCACAACCAAAGAAGGACACCAGAAAGACAAAGAAAGATACCGGGAAGTGGTGCGACTTCCATAAGAGCCCTTGCCATAACACTGCTAACTGCCGCTCAAAGCAGTCGTTGGTGGCCGAAGTAAAAGCCTATGAATCAGATGCAGATTCTGACTCTGAGACATAATGAAAAAGGGGAATATGGATCATTGACGCAGAACCCAGTGCCATCGTTTCTAAAACCAAGCTCCGGCCTGGTGAACCAGACGAGCCAGAAGAAGGAGAGTGCCTCTTCCATTCACAGATGTGGGTAAAAGGCACCCCGCTGCACTTCATAATTGATAGCAATAACCAGAAGAACCTCATCCCAGCAGAGGTCATCAAGAGGCTAGCCCTATCAACAATGCCACACCCACAACCCTACACCATTGGATGGCTCCGCCAAGGAAGCGATCTCCGTGTCAGCCAACAGTGCCGACTGTCGTACGGCATCAAGCCCTTCAAAGACGAGGTATTGTGTGATGTTGCTCCTCTCGAAGTTGATGATGTTCTTTTGGGCCACCCTTATTTATGGAAACATCATGTTGTATATGAGTCTAGGCCTCATAGTGTTATTATTACTTTGAACAGGAAATTGTACAGGATACCCGAGGTAGTCCCACCTAGTGCTATTTCCTTGATCTCTGCTAAGCAATGCAGGAAGGTCATCTCGCAGATGGGGAAGTTTGTCTTCTTCATGATTCACTCTCAGAACAAGCGAAAGATCGCAGCCACATCCAAGGCCTCTGTGGCCGATCTCTCCACACAGCAGAAGCAAGTAGATAAGGTCGTGGAAGAACACTCAGATATCTTCTCCTCACCTACAGGGGTACCTCTGCACTGCCAGGTCAAGCACCCCATCGATCTGACCCCCGATGCACCAATGCCCAATGGGACAGTCTATCGTCGCTCTCTGTTAGAGAATGAGGAGATCAAGTGACAAATCCAAGAAATGATCCACAAGGGGCACATCCGCCCCAGCTCATCACCTTGCGGGAGCCCAATCGTGTTGGTACAGAAGAAAGATGGAACCTGGTGACTCTGTATTGATTATCGGGCTCTGAATAAAATCACTGTTAGAAACTAGTACCCAATTTTCTGAATCAATAACCTCCTTGATCATCTCACGGGGGCCAAATACTTCAGTAAGATTGATCTGAAGTCTGGCTACCACCAGGTCCCGATAGAACATACAGGTGTATGGAAGACCACCTTCAAGTCAAAGGAAGGACTTTTTTAATGGTTGGTCATGCCCTTTGGTTTGACAAATTCTCCAACCACTTTCATGAGGATGATGGACGATATCCTACAACCATTCACCAATACTTTTGTAGTGGTGTATCTGGATGACATTCTAATTTACAGCAAGACTTGGGCCGAACACTTGCAGCATATTCAACAGGTTCTACACACCCTGTGGCAGCACAAGCTATACGCCAACCTGAAAAAATGCTCCTTTAGCATGGACAGGGTCCATTACCTGGGCTACATCATTGATCAGCATGGCGTACATGTGGATCCAGCCAAGATCCAAGTCATCCTTGACTGGCCAGCCCCAACAACACTCACTGAGCTTCAGAGATTCTTGGGACTTGCTAATTTCTACTGTAGGTTCATGTTTGGTTTCTCCCATATTTCATGGGCACTCAGTCAAATAAACAGGGGTGGCGGTAAGGAAAAATTTGCGTGGGGCCAGTCCAAACAACAAGCGTTCGATGATTTGAAGTAGCACTTGTGCTCAGCCCCAGTACTTTCACTACCAGACCTGCAACATCCCTTTGAGATCGAGACAGATGCTTCAGACTATGTTGTGGGCATCATTCTCACTCAGCACAGCCACCCCGTGGCCGATCATAGTGAGACACTGTCCGATATTGTCTGTAAGTACCATACTTACGACAAAGAAATGTACTCCATTGTGCAAGCATGCCACTAGTGGAGACATTACATTCTTGGGAAGGAGACAATCATCCACACTGATCATAATCCACTGCAATTCATACAGACACAAGGAAAACTGCAGAATGACCGCCATCAAAAGTGGTCCACATACTTGTAGCAATTCCACCTAAACATCAAGTATAAAACAGGAAGCACCAATCACATCGCTAATTGCCTCAGCAGATCACCAGTCGCAGCACTCACCGCGGTGCTAGACTCTTGCGGCCATGAGACATCTGGATGGCCCCAACTCTATGAGACAGACCCTGACTTTTCCACCACTTACCAAATGTTGGGTGCAAATGCAGTTGTCGATAATTTCCATATTCAAGATGGGTTGTTATGTCATCTGGGTCATATCTGTGTTCCATCAAGTGAGCGAGCAAAGATGATCTCAGAATCCCACTATAGTCAGGTGGCAGGACACTTTGGCATTGAAAAGATAGTGGCGATGCTACAGAAACATTTCTACTGGCCGAAAATTTGATAGGAGTTCGGCAAGTATATCAGGTCCTACACTGCCTGCGTTATTGCCAAACCAACCACTAAGAAACAAGGCCTGTACACCCCTCTTCCTACTCCTGATAGGCCATGGGAATCCATCTCAATGGACTACATGTCGGGCCTCCCATCCACCAAGCAGGGAAATGACTGTGTTTTTGTGGTTGTTGATCGTTTTTCTAAGATGGTGATTCTGGTTGCCTGCAAGAAGAGCATCACAGTAGAGGCCACTGCCAAGCTCTTCTTTGAACGAGTTTGGGTACATTTTGGAATCCCACAAACCATTGTATCAGATTGGGATAATCGATTTCTCAGCACATTCTGTTTGAGCCTTTGGTCACTGTTGGACACCAAGCTCACCAAATCCATGGCCTTCCACCCCTAGATAGATGGCCAAACCGAGGTTGTAAATCGAATGATTGTGCATATCCTTTGCATGTATAATTCAAAGAAGCCTCACACATGGGATGAGAGCCTTCCCTATGTCCAACATAGCTACAATCGAGCCTTGCATAGCTCAACCGACCACAACCCCTTTCAAGTGGGGTTGGGATTCCAACCATTGGGTCCCATAGATGTTGCACTTCCCCTTGCGATCACTTCAACTGACTCATATCCTACTCCAAGTGAAGCTGAAAAAGCCACCTAGTTCATTGAGAGGATCCAGCACATCCGCCAACAGGTTCAAGATATCCTACAGAAGTCCAAGGACAAGTACAAACAGTGCCATGATCAACATCGGGTGTCGCATAAGTTTCAGGTGGGCGAAAAAGTTTGGTTACACTTGAAGAAAGAACACCTTACAGGACCCGATCGAAAGCTTCACCCACTCCGTTATGGATTGTACACTATCACCAAGGCCATGGGGGATAATGATTTTGATCTCAACATTCCTCCTTTCCTTGGCCTGCACCCAGTGTTCAACGTGGATCTCCTTCACCCTTACTTCCCACCATTATTGGACACCTCAGAAGTAGCAGAACAACTGACACCAATAGAGCTCAACCTTGAATACATACAACAAGCATCCAATTATTAGATTGTGGATAGACAAATCAAGGGCACTCGACAATAAAGGATCCAGATTTATCGAGTCGTCAAAGTAGGGCAGCTCCTACACCAAGGCAAGTGGCTCACCCGGGGCCAAATTCAGCAGAAATTTCCTCATCTAATGGGGGACCTCAATGCAATGGAGACCATTACTTCCTAAAGAGGTAGTATTGATCCAAATAGATATCGGTGGCCACCCACCTTTTCCAACTAGCTCAAAACAACTTTCTGACATTTTTGGCAATTTACTATTTTTAGCAATTTTTACTTTTGGGGCCATTTTGAGGGCCTAAATGAAGGTTTTTCGGTATATATATCCTAAATGATAACCAAAGGAATGATTGAGCCCATAAAATTAATCTCCTCGACAATACCTTTCCAACGGGCTATCAAACACCTAAAACGGAGATCGTATGAAAAAGTTACGACCCCGGGAAGTTGATGTACTAGCTTACCCAAACGGGGCCCACATGACTTTTGGAGCTTCATCTCCTAGGGTTAGGTTTTTGGATGTATAGGGTTTTTGGAATTCTTTCTTATTATAAAAATGCCTTCAGAGCTTCATTTTAACCTACTTCTTGCGAATGCGTGCTGCCGTCACATCTCTTCTCAGAGATAAGCCGCAACCATTCTAGCAAGCTTGTTTCCGCTGCATTTTACAGTTTCAGCTTATTTCGTTATTGAATAGAAAACCAGTTTTACTGTATCTCTATTATTTTGTGTTAAGAACCTGTTAATAATCTGTATTCATTTTGTTCTACTCATAAAATCTGAATCAGTGGTATCAGAGCAGTCTTCTCCTTGTCGTCTTAATGCATGTCCCCAACGAGGTAGGAGTACAAAGAGTTGGGTCTCGAGCTTGTTTCTCTTGAGGACAAAATCTCTCGCACGCCCAAGTGACCTCCCATGGTAGGAGAAAAGAAATATGATGGGATAGGAGATCCTTTCAACTATTGATTGAGGAAGCCCTCACGCAATAGAGGAACGAGATGATGGATAGTTTCGCACAAATCCTTCGGCGACTACCAACAGGGGACGCATCTTCTTTGAACAGAGGTGTCGCCCCCTTCAAGGTACAAATAAACTTTGATATTCCTATATTTGAAGGTCAGATAGACACAGATTCTGTAGACAAGTGGTTGAATCTACTAGAAGGGTATTTTTCTGTTCATAAATTTTCAGATAGAGAAAAGATTACTTTTGCGCTCCTCAAAGTCGTTCCCCATGTCAAAGATTGGTGGGAAAATTTCTGTGAGAAAAAGGAAACAGAGGAAACCTCATTATTTCAATCACATCCACCTGGGAATCCTTCAGGGATGCTATTAAGGAAAAATACTACCCTGTCGGAAGTTATGACGACCTATATACCAAATGGACCACACTGCGGCAAGAAAGAGACCAAGCAGTGCCAGATTTCAGAAATATCTTCCATAGCTTGCGCACCAAGTTGGGTATCAAAGATTCAGAGTGACATCTGGTGCTCAAGTATCATGGTGCTCTACATAGATACATCTAGACTGAAATGGAATTTTTTGACATCTCATCCTTGGGTGCGGCCTACCGATATGCCGTCAAAATCGAGCAGAAGCTCAAACAAAAGATGCGGTAATTTTGGCTTGGGAACCCCTCACAACAAAAGCTAGGAAAGGGCGGCCCCAACCCACCAAACAAAGGACAGAGAAAAGATGGGCAGTATCAAGACAACCAGTACAAGACGCAAGCAAAGAAGGACACTGTTCACTTCCCTTGGCTGGTGGCCGAAGTGAAAGCCTCTGAATAAGATGAAGATTCTAACTTCGAGACAGAACCAGAAAGGGGAAGACGGATCATTGACGCAAAACCCAGTGCCACCGTTGCTACCACCAAGCTCTAGCCTAGTGAACCAGACGAGCTAGAAGAAGGAGAGTGCCTCTTCCATTCACAGATGTGGGTAAAAGGCACCCCGCTGCACTTCATTATTGATAGTGGTAGACAGAAGAACCTCATTCCAATAGAGGTCATCAAGTGGTTGGCCCTATCAACAATGCCGCACCCACAACCCTACACCATTGGATGGCTCCGCAAAGGAAGAAATCTCCGTGTCAGCCAACAGTGTCGACTTTCGTACAACATCAAGCCCTTCAAAGATGAGGTATTGTGTTATGTTGCTCCTCTCGAAGTTTTTGATGTTCTTTTGGGTCACCCTTATTTATGGAAACATCATGTTGTATATGAGTCTAGACCTTGTAGTGTTATTATTACTTTGAACAGGAAATTGTACAGGATACCCGATGCAGTCCCACCTAGTGTTGTTTCCTTGATCTTTGCTAAGCAATGCAGGAAGGTCATCTTGCAGATGGGGATGTTTGTCTTCTTCGTGATTCGCTCTCAAAACAAGTGAAATATTGCAGCCACATCCAAGGTCTTTGTGGCCGATCTCTCCACACAGCAGAAGCAAGTAGATAAGGTCGTGGAAGAATACTCGTATATCTTCTCCTCACCTACAGGGGTACCTCTGCATTGCCAGGTCAAGCACCCCATCGATCTGACCCCTGGCGCACCGCTGCCCAATGGGCCAGTCTATCATTTCTCTTTGTTAGAGAATGAGGAGATCAAGCGACAAATCCAAGAACTGCTCCACAAGGGGCACATCCGCCCCAGCTCATCACCTTGCGAGAGCCCAATCATGTTGGTACAGAAGAAAGATGGAACCTGGTGACTCTGTATTGATTACCGGGCTCTGAATAAAATCATTGTTAGAAACCAGTACTCGATCTCCTGAATCGATGACCTCCTCGATCAACTCACGGGGGGGAAATACTTCAATAAGATTGATCTGAAGTCTGGCTACCACCAGGTCTCGATAGAACAGACAGATGTATGGAAGACTGCCTTCATGTCAAAGGAAGGACTTTTTGAATGGCTGGTTTGACAAATGATCCAACCACTTTCATGAGGATGATGGATGATATCCTGCGACCATTCACCAATACTTTTGTAGTGGTGTATCTGGATGACATTCTAATTTACAGCAAGACTTGGGCCAAATAATTGCAGCATATTCAACAGGTTCTGCACACCCTGCGGCAGCACAAGCTATACGCCAACCTAGAAAAATTCTCCTTCGGCATGGATAGGTTCCATTACCTGGGCTACATCATTGATCAGCATGGTGTACATGTGGATCCAGCCAAGATCCAAGTCATCCGTGACTGGCCAGCCCCAACAACACTCACTGAGCTTCGGAGCTTCTTGGGACTTGCTAATTTCTACCACAGGTTCGTGTTGGGTTTCTCCCATATTGCATGGACCCTCAGTCAAATAAATAGGGGTGGTGGTAAGGAAAAATTTGCGTGGGGCTAGTCCCAACAAAAAGCGTTCGATGATTTGGAGCAGCGTTTGTGCTCAACCCCAGTACTTTCACTACCGGACTTGCAACATCCCTTTGAGATCAAGACAGATGCTTCATACTATGCTGTGGGTGTCATTCTCACTCAGGACGACCACCCCATGGCCTATCATAGTGAGACATTGTCTGATACTATCCGTAAGTACCCTACTTACGACAAAGTAATGTACTCCATTGTGAAAGCATGCCACCAGTGGAGACATTACATTCTTGGGAAGGAGACAGTCATCCACACTGATCATAAGCCACTGCAGTTCATACAAACACAGGGAAAACTACAGAATGACTGCCATAAAAAGTGGTCCACATACTTGCAGCAATTCCACCTCAACATCAAGTATAAAACAGGAAGCACCAATCGCGTCGTTGATTTCCTTAGCAGACCTCCAGTCATAGAACTCACCATGGTGCTAGACTCTTGCAGCCATGAGACATCTGGATGGCCCCAACTCTATGACATAGACCCTAACGTTTCCACCACTTACCAAATGTTGGGTGAAAATGCAGTTGTTGATAATTTCCATCTTCAGGATAGGTTGTTATGTCGTCTGGGTCATATCTGTGTTCCATCAAGTGAGCGAGTGAAGCTGATCTGGGAAGCCCACTACAATCGGGTGGCAGGACACTTCGGCGTCGAAAAGATAGTGGTGATGCTACAGAAACATTTCTATTGGCCAAAACTTCGACAGGAGGTCGACAAGTATATCAGGTCTTGCACTGCCTGTGTTATTGTCAAACCGACCACTAAGAAACACGACCTGTACACCCCTCTTCTTACTCCTGACAGGTCATGGGAATCCATCTCAATGGACTACTTGTCGGGCCTCCCATCCACTAAGTGGGGAAATGACTATGTTTTTGTGGTTGTTGATCGTTTTTCTAAGATGGCGATTCTGGTTGCCTGCAAGAAGAGCATCACAACAGAGGCCACTGCCAAGCTCTTCTTTGAATGAGTTTGGGTACATTTTCGAATCCCACAAACCATTATATCATATTGGGATAGTCGATTTCTCAGTACATTCTATTCAAGCCTCTGGTCACAGCTGGACACCAAGCTCACCAAATCCATGGCCTTCCACCCCCAGACAGATGGCCAAACCGAGGTTGTAAATCGAATGATTGTGCATATCCTTCGCATGTATAATTCAAAGAACCCTCGCACATGGGATGAGAGCCTTCCCTATGTCTAGCATAGCTACAACCAAGCCTTGCATAGCTCAACCGGCCATAGCCCCTTTCAAGTGGGGTTAGGATTCCAACCATTGGGTCCCATAGATGTTGCACTTCCCCTTGCGGTCACTTCGACTGACTCATCTCCTGCTCCAACTGAAGCTGAAAAATCCACCCGGTTCATTGAGTGGATCCAGTACATCCACCAATATGTTTAGGATATCCTATAGAAGTCCAATGACAAGTACAAACAGCGTCATGATCAACATCGGGTGCCGCATAAGTTTCAGGTGGGTGACAAAGTTTGGTTGCACTTGTAGAAAGAATGCCTTACAGGACCCCATCGGAAGCTTCTCCCACTCCATTATGGACCTTACACTATCACCAAGGCCGTGGGGGATAATGCTTTTGATCTCAACATTCCTCCCTTCCTTGGCCTGCACCCACTGTCCAACGTGGATCTCCTTCGCCCTTATTTTCCACCATTATTGGACACCTCAAAAGTAGCAGAACAACTGACACCAACAGAGCTCAACCTCGACTACATACAATAGGAATCCAATGATTAGATTGTGGAAATATAGATCAAGGTCACTCGACAACAAAGGATCCAGCTTTATCGAGTCGTCAAATCAAGGCAGCTCCTGCACCAAGGCAAGTGGCTCACTCTGGGCCAAATTCAGCAGAAATTTCCTCATCTAACGGGGGACCTCAATGCAATGGAGACCATTGCTTCCTATGGAGGGAGGATTTATCCAAATGGATATTGGTGGCCACCCACCTTTTCCAACTGGCTCAAAACAACTTTCTGACATTTTTGGCAATTTACTATTTTTAGCAGTTTTTACTTCCAGGGCCATTTTGAGGGCCTAAATGATTTTTTTTCGGTATTGAGCTTCTCAATGATAAGCGAAGGCATGATTGAGCCCCCAAAATGAATCTCCTTGATGATACCTTTCCAATGGGCTATCACATGCCTAAAACGGAGATCGTATGCAAAAGTTACGACCCCGGGAAGTTGATGTACTAGCTTACCCAAACGAGGCCCACACGACTTTTGGCGCTTCATCTCCTAGGGTTAGGTTTTTGGATGTCTAGGGTTTTTGGCATTATTTCTTATTGTAAAAATTCCTTCAGAGCCTCATTGTAACCTGCTTCTTGTGAATGCGCATTTCCATCACATCTCTTCTCAGAGATAAGCCGCCACCATTCCAGCAAGCTTGTTTCCACTGCATTTTACAGTTTCAGCTTATTTCGTTATTGAATAGAAAACCAATTTTACTGTATCTCTGTCATTTTGTGTTAAGAACCTGTTAATAATATGTATTCATTTCATTCTACTCATAAAATCCAGATCAACTGGTTTCTCCTTACCTTTGCTTGATCTCTTTTACTTTCATGATACACTTGGATTCCGACTTGGGCTTCTAAAATTCCTTAAGTAGAGCTTGTTTAATCTTGGCCAGGGACCTTGGTTGTCTTGCTGGCACAGTAGCCTTATACTTCATATACCACATCAAGGATCTATCTCAGAACATGGTTTCCAACTGTTTTATTTATTCATCTTCATCTGTGATCCCCTTCATAGACCAAATCGCTTCACATGTAAACCAATGTTGTTATGTGTCATCTCTAAACATCCCATGGAACTTGAGTAGCCTCAGAGTACTATATTTATTTTCCATCCTTTATTATGAATTAATTCCTCCTATATGACTATTAGTGATGGGATTTCTCACCAGAAATGCTTCTCTCAGTGTTGTAATGTTGACTTCTCCTTCTTCTTCACTCTACTCCTTTCCTTATTCTTCTTGTCTCTTTTGTTCTCTAATATCTTCACTCTTTGTTGTGATTTATTCTTGACTTAAAATTCACAAGGGGGGTGGTAATTCCATTGTATTTATAAACTTCTCATGAGGTGACCCAGGGAAATAGCTACTTGCATCCCTGCAAGACCATCTAAAATTGTCCATATATCTCCCCCACCACTCAGGAAGCCTCCATACTCTTATTCTCTTGGGGAACCAACATTTTTTGCTCCATCTTCCAACCTTATTTGTCCACTACTACTAGGAACACTATGTTCTCCTCCTATCCATGTACTACCACTACACACATTATCTTCTTTCCCTACCAAGGCACTACCAATGCGTGGTGTACCAAGGCCTCACCTCTTTGATGCATCACTATCCTGTGTGACATATTCTCTTCTTGTCAACACATTACTATGTGGCACTTCATTCTCCCCTCCTGACTATGCACTACCATCATGTGCCTTACCTACCGACTCTACCAATGCATCACAACTTTGTGCATTCTTTTATGTCCCTCTTCGTGCACCACAACTTTTCACCCTCCTTTTTCCTAACATTGTGGTATACTGCAACAAACAAAGGGTATGGGATTCATCACCTAGGCCATCATTATCACTTGTGTCACTACTGGTATCTTCGATGCCAATCCTCTTAGCAGGCTTGTCCTCATCTATGCCCCACTTTGGCACAACCTCCTTTCCCACACCAATACCTAGTGTGGTTTTTATCTTAATCTTGGGCCCACCACCTCGCTACACACCCTTTTATAACTCTTATCTACTCCTCTTCTCTTCTGGGTCCATTCCAATCCTCACCTCATTTCAACAAATTCTCAGATCCTCCTCATGGGATCCATATTCCAACTCTTTTTCCCCCACATTTTCCAGAGACCCCCCCATCATTAGGGGGTTTACTTATCCATTCTATTAGGCTCCATGTACATCATTCTTTTCTCTACAAACAAAATTTTTATCTAGAGTGGAAGCTCTTCTAGCATCCAATTTCTCGGACATCCTTCAATATTTCTTTTAGCCTCATTAACAGAATCACTATCTTCCATACAAAAATCAATAATTTATCCCTCCCTCACTTCAAAGAACCAAAAATCAATATCCAGAGTCCACTTTTTATCCAACACCTTTAAACTTTCCATATTGGATTGATCCCAAACTTTCCATTCTTTTGTGTTCACCCGCAATCCTTTGCATTTCTCGCAGGGAAAAATCATCTTATTTCACTTCTATCCAGTCTTGAATATCCTTCTTAGAAGGATTCCACCATATTTCCCTTTTCCTCCATCAATATCAACAAGACTTTAGGTCTCGGCAACAAAAGCAATTGTTGGCTCATTTCACTCTTGTGTGCGTCCTCCTCATGCTAGGGTTTTTATACCCAGGGTTTTGTAACACCCATGTTTCCCCTAGTCTATAAATATAAGTATTATCATGACTAAACTATAAATAGATATGTTATTTGATCAAGGAGAGACAATGGACCTTGATTTATTTTTTATTGTGCATATTTTATTTTAATGCAACAAAGAAATTTTAAGCTAATGTTAAAGGATGGTCTTCACAGGTTACGATGTCATGAGAGTAATGGTGCAAGAGGGAGGAAATTATTGATTGAGATGACTCTTCCAAGCAATACCCTGTCTAATTAAAATAGTGCAGATTTGAACTATCCTCAACCTTGAAAATTGATTTTCATCCCAGCTAGTAGTTGGAATAGTTCCCTTGGAAACTTAAGGAAGGATGGGAAAAATACCATCAGGAAAATTCTTGAATGACCCATGAATTCCCAGGGAGAAGAAAATAAAAGAAGGGCACAGGGACAGACAAAAGACACACACAAATGGGAATGGATCGAGAGTAGTTGAAGATGGACAGGAGGAGAAGTCTATGGTTTAGGCAACAAGGAAAGGGTATAATTTGTAGACATTCCTTGAAAACCTTGCATAAATACTCTCGTGGCATCATACCCTGGCTTGGGGGTCAATAGTTATAGCATATTATATTGAAACCTTTCCTACAGTTGGGTGGAGAGTGGGTTACCCTTCAATAGTGGCAATCATATCTCAAAATTGTAGATAAGTAACTTGTACTTCTCTATGTATTAACTTGAACACATGTTTGGGTTTGATAACATGTATGATGATCTTGGAGCTTGATTGTGTATTTATGGAGATGCCCTATGCTTGCATAGAATGTATGTCTACCCATGAGGTAATGTGTTTTTATTTTAGATAGTTTCTATTTGTAATGAAATAGCAACAAGAATATATCTACAAAGGACCTATGTGAATGGTAAATAGGGTATGAACACATACATTTACCGAAGCAAGTAAATAATCTCCTTTCACACATACATACATACATACATACATACATACAGACATACAGACATACATATATATATATATAGATATATAGATATATCCCTGTGTGTATACATGTGCACCATAGTGATGGGATTCCTGCAGCGAGGGAGTACCATTGGAGTATTGTGAATCCAAGGTTTCCTAGGTAAGGCTAGGGTATGCTTTGAATCTAAGCAAGGGATTCTTTTAAATAAACTCAAAAAATCCTAAAGGCGGACGAGGGGGAAACCCTCAAAAACTTTGTTGAGTCCCAAGATGGACAATTAAGCTAGAGAAAAACCCTTACCTGCCTTAAAAAATTATAACCATTGAACTTGCATGATGATTAGATCCAGGCCCTTCATTGGTTCAAAGGTGAGACCAGATCTGAGTCATTAATATGGTGGAGTGGAGAGATATTAACCCTCCATTACAATAGGTTATAATCTCCTGTGGAGGGTGTACTTTGAAATTAACAAGGGTTGTTGATCCATCAGAGACTATTCATGGGAGGTTATGGGTCGTTAGATCTATCATGGTGAACATAGTTGGAGTCACTTAGTCAGAATAACCCTAGATGTCAAGGTGGAGGCAATCCAAAAAGTGAGGTTCTGAGGGACAATCTAGGCCATCCATCAGGGCCAAGCCCATGATAAATCTCCATCGTGGATCACCATGAGTCTAATTTTAATGATACTAATAGAAGAGGTGATGTCAATGTGATGTGGATTGTTGATAAGGACCACTTGCATGTCCAAAAGTAACATGAGTTAGAATATTATTTGAGGAAAAGGCCAAGGGGAGTCTCCATTGAATCCCACCATGGAACAAGTGTCCTCAAATCTGAATCAATGAATCTGTGGGATAGAGAAATCTTGACCATCCATCAAAGCAAGATGGTCAGAGTGATTCTCGGGTGTCAAGAGAAATTTGACTATGATGGGAGTAGATAAGATTTAATATGAACCATTCATCAAAAGGGAGGTCACGAAGGATACTAACCATTGATTTGTCACAGGCTTTATTGTTCTCTTGATGAGTTTAATAGAAAGAGGTGATGTTAGGTCCATGCGGAGGATCACGTGTCAAACTATGGACATGCCATGTGTTGTGGTCCTTTGGTCGAGCGAGGAGATGACTGAGTCATGATGTGAGTGCCACGTATCTTACAAACTTAGTAACCAGTGGGGTTTGGGAGGTGACATGTGTCATCCTGGAAGTGGCACAATACCAAGGGTCATAAGAGGAGGTGGATGGGAGATCTAAAGGACTTGCCCCAAACCATGGCCATTAAATCTTTGGACAAGAGATCTAGACCGTCATTATAAAATGTTTTTTTTTCATAATGAATTCTCGAAGAATGACTCTAAGGAAGGAGCTTTGAAATGAAACCCTGACTATTGATATGTTAGGACCAGAGGAGCTACGAGAGAATATCATTTCCATACCTTGCAAGGTACCTCCCAGATTGGATCGGGGAGTTATACTCTGATGGGGATGCTCCAGATCGTCAATCTACCCAAGGTC
>ML841984.1:16408-39697 GCA_009831015.1 Picea engelmannii
ACCCACTCATTTACTCATGTTCCAACCTGGCAGGGACTGCATTGTCATGCAACACTTGTTTAACGTTTGCACATAGTTCCCCTTTATTGTTATTTTTTCTCATGCCTACCATGTACTCATTTCACGTCTAAAAATTAGAAACTATTTTTATTACATTTTACCTCTATTAAATAAGCTCCCATAAATACCATATTAAATCTTTATTTATAACTTATGTTTATAAATTATATTGTTATTTCTTCAACCCTTGTCCATAAAGGATATATTTCCATACTCCTTCCCTAGGCATCAACACATAGGGTATTTGATCGAATTATTGTTCCAACATCATCTATCTATCTATATATATATATATATTGGAGTAGGTTAATTTGGGAGCAAATAGACTCTCTGAAATGGAAAAAAAATGGGCATGTCAGATTTTCAGGGGTAGTCTGAGTTTTGTATGGATCAAAGTTCCATGCATTTCATAAACTTACTCTAGGGATTTTTTCTCATTTTAAACCAACCCAAATGTTCAGGAAATTGATCAAGATTTTGGATGGACAGAAAATTTAAAATGAAACCGCTGAAAGACCTGTCGGAAAGATAACTCAGGAAGAAAGATTACTCCCAAGTTAGCCCACTCCTATATATATATAGGTGGTAAAACAAAATACATGGTTCAAGGCTTTCCCTTTATAAACCTTACCAACATCGTACTTGTAATATTTATGTATTCCAATACATGTTCCCCAATAATTGTTATATTAAGGAGTTTATTATCCATCACGTCTAGGATTACGTTAAGATTGTGATATTGGACTTAGAATTAGGAAAACAATCACACAGGTGAGACTACACTCACAATCTATATTATTCAATGAAGACTGATTATATCATTATATAGGAAACGACTCTACTTAGTCAGTTACATCAAACCACAAAAAACTAGAATTTACATTAAGTGAAGTAGAGTTCAACTATGCAACTAACTCTTGCAACTGACTCTTGGTCCATTATTTCCAAGTCTCCCCCTTAATGGAGAATTGATTGACTTCTACACCTAACATCTCTCTAAACAACTCAAACTTAATCTTTCCAAGAGGCTTAGTGAAAATATCAACAACATTTTCACAAGTGTTACAATACATAAGAGTTATTTCATTTGAATGTAATTTTTCTCTAAAAAAATGAAATTGAGCATAAACATGCTTTGTCATTGCATGATAAATTGGATTATTCACAAGCTTGATTGAACTTTGATTATCACATTTGATCATTGTAGGTTTCTTTTGTTCTTTTCCAACATCTTGAAGAATTTTTCTCAACCAAACAACTTCACAAGTTGTTGCACACAAGGATTTATATTATGCTTTAGTAGAAGACAAAGATACAGTAGGTTTCTTTTTACTACTCCATGAAACAACCTTGGATCTAATGCCAAACACATATCCAATGGTTGATCTTTGATGATCCGGATTGCCAGCCCAATCAGAATCTGAGTAACATATCAAATCAACATCAGATGCATCAATATATTTAATACCATAATCAAGTGTTCCTTTTAGATACCTGGGTACTGCCTTTGCTACATTCTAGTGGCTTTCTAGAGGTTTCTCCATAAACTGATTTAACACACTCACAGAATATGCAATATCAGGTCTGGTTGTGGTGAGATAGTTCAAACTACCAACAGTATGTCTATACATAGTGCCATTCACCTCCTTCGAACCATCATCATAAGAAAGTTTCACATTCTGCTACATGGGAGAAATATAATTTTTACATTGATCCATTTTAAATCTCTTAAGTACTTCTCTGATATACTTAGTGTAACAAACAAAAGTTTGTCTTGCATTTCTCCAAACTTCAATACCTAGGCAGTAATGTAACTCACCAAGATCTTTTATTTCAAAAACTTATAACAACTGCTCCTTGATTTCATCAATTAATTTCTCTACATTTCCTGTAATTATCAAATCATGAAAATATAAGGAAATCAATACTATATACCCCTCCTCATCAAATTTGGTATACAGATTTGGATCACTCTTTCTCGTCATAAAACCCTGTTGAAGAAATAAAGAGTCTATCTTCTCATACCTTGACTTAGGTGCATGTTTTAGTCCATACAATTATTTCTTTAACTTACACACTAAGTGTTTTTTCCTTTGTTCCACAAACCCTTCAGGTTGAGTAAGGTAAACCTCCTCATTTAACTCGCCATTCAAAAATGCAGATTTAAAATCTAATTGGTATAGCTTCCAATGATACAATGTAGCTAAAGCAATTAACAATCTGATAGTATTCAATTTAGCTACTGGTGCAAATGTTTCATCATAATCAATACCTTATGTTTGTGAATACCCCTTTGCAACCAATCTAGCCTTATATTTATCGATACTACCATTTGATTTAAAATTGGGTTTGTATATCCATTTGCATCAAATGAGATTTTTATGTTTAGGCAATTCAGTCAATTCCCAAGTATTGATTTTCATTATAGATTCATATTCTTCCTCCATTTCATTTCACCATTCATCATGTTCATTTTCTTCATAAAAAATCATGGGTTATATGTCATTTGAAATGCTACTCATTAGGGCATAGTCTCTATACCTCTCAGGGATTTGAACCTATCATGAAGATATTCTCAACTGATTATCTTCCTCCCCACTTTGTGAAGATTTGTCTTTACCTCTAGGTGAATTGTGACTGCTTGAAGTGTCCATATCACTGATTCCTTCTTGCTTCTGCTACTGCTGATGTTGCTGTGGTTGTGGCTGTTTCTATGGTGGTTGTTGTTGCTTCTCTTCTTTAACTCCTTCATCAAGAAGTCCATTCCATTCCTCATGACTGTTGTCGTCATGATTTCCTGCTTCCTGCTCATGGAAAAGTACATTTCTACTCACAAATACTTTGTGAGTAGAATGATCAAATAGTTTGTATGCTTTGAATTCAGAACAACACCCAATGAAAATACATTTAATGGCTTTAGCATCCAATTTCTTCATATTCTCCTTTGGAATACGAGCAAAATCCTTACACCCAAATACTTTCAAATTATGAACTGCAGGTTTGGAATCATACGAATCTTTGAAAGGAGTAACATTATCAAGACACCTTGTTGTACTTCTATTCTTTAAATAAACCGTAGTATTTATGGCTTCAAACCAAAATGTATTTGAGAGATTCTTACCTTTCATCATGTTGTGTGCGCACTCTACCAGAGTTCTATTTTTCCTTTCAACGACTTCGTTCTACTGTGGAGTGTGAGGTACTGTAAACTGTTGTACTATTCCATGATATTTGCAATATTTGATGAAGTCCCCTGATCTATAATCTCCGCCTTGATCTGAACAAAGGATTTTGATGGATTTTCCTGTCTAATTTTCCACCATGGTTCTAAACTCCTTAAAGTACTCGAAAACATCATTTTTTCTTCTAAGGAAGTAAACCCATGTGTATCTCATGCAATCATCAATAAATAAAAGAAAGTAAAATGCACCTCCTAAAGACTTAGTCTACATAGGCCCACAAACATCAGTATGCACAAGATCAAACAAATCTCTCTTTTTCCCATCAGGATTAGAGGGGAATTCATCTCTGTGCATCTTTTCTAATGCACATCCATCACAAGAAAAATTCTCATTCTTTAACATGGGAAGTCCTTCAACCATATTCTTTTTCTGTAATAATAATAAATCAGGATGATTGATGTGGCCATACCTTTGATGCCAAAGAATCTTTGTTGGCATAATTGCATAATTCAGTGCATGATGTATTTTTCTGGTAACATCAAGTTTGTATAGGCCTCCTTCTCTGAATCCTGTTGCAACAGTTTTGAATTGGTCCAACAGATCCTTCACTATGCAATAATTCTTGATGAATTCAACCTTCAAGTTCTGATATGTAAAGGTGGAAACAAAGATCAATTTTTTCTTTATCCCCGGCACATAAACAAGATTGTGAATGTGACAATTAGTACTATTCGGCAATGTCACATGAATGTCTCCATATCCCTTGATCTGATGAGCTCGATCGTCTCCAAGATATATGCTGGCTCCATTCTATGTTTCTTTAAAATTAGTGTACCACATGTTATTACAGTCATATGTACTGATGCTCCGGAATCCACAAACCAGGCATCAGAATCATCTGATTCAGTAGATAAAGATGCGTTAGACACAAATAGCCTAATATCTCGAATCAAAATTCGGGGGTTCATCAATATCATCACTAGCAATGAATATTTTGAGATCATGATTTGAAGATTTTTCTGCATAATGACCTGAATGTGTTCTAGGTTATTCTTAGTCTCATCACTCTTCTTCTTATGAAAGTCTTTAATATGATGTCTAGGTCGACCACAATAAAACCAACTCTTTGACTCATTCTTGTTAGATTTCATACCTTGATTCAGCCTTGGATATTGTCTTCTCTATGATGAACTACCTCTCAACCATGAACTACCTCCTCTACTTCTTTCTCTTGATCTCCTTCTCATAGATCTTTTATTTGACAATAGTGTAAGATCTAAATTATGAGGCTTCAAATTCGTGCGCCTCTCTTCCTCTTGCAGCAAAATACCTGTCAGTTCTTCAAAAGTAGGAGGTTTATCCCTTGTTGCAAGACCTGTTATGAACATCTGATAATCTTATAGCATATCATTTAAGTTAATAGTAACAATATCAGTACTAGAAACAGTTTCCCCTATATTTCCTAGCTTGTTTTTCACCTATTTAATATGACCTAAAAATAAACTAACAGATTCATTTCCATCCATCTTAATGCCTAGCAATTTAGTTTTCAGGAACAAAATTTGATTTATGTTGGTAGTTTCATACAAGGCTTTAATAGTTTTCTAGGTTTCAAGTATTAGCTTCTCTAATATGTGGAATTATGATATCTTTAACAGACATACACAACAATAATTTGGCCTTGTTTTTGCGCTTCTCCCAATCTTGGATCTATGTTGATGTCGCAGCTACATCCGCATTAGGTTTTGCTTCAGTTCCCTTCGCAATGGTCCAAACACCATAGCCTTCCATGAGCATCTGCATCTTGAATTTCCAGTTAATGAAATTCGAGCCATCTAATTTGTTGACTTTGTTGAGGTAGGTCTCCACCAGAGGATTCACCATCTTTGCAAGTGAATCACCAAGGATATGCAACTTTCCATCGAGTTTTGAGTAGCATGTCGCTCTACCTTCAGATCCGTCGATCCGACTCTACCTCGGCTTTTAGTTTTCTTAAAAAATATAAGAAAACCTTAAAAAGGAAACCTTAACACCACTCCATGCATAAAAAAAAACTCATCTTCAAAAGAAACCCTTCTTTTGTTTAATACATACATCCACCTCACAATTTCTTAAATTTCTTACCCACTTTAATAAACTTTATACCTCACAATAAAATATGCACTTTTAAATCATTCACCTCACACATAAAGTTTAATATCCACTTTTTAAAGTTTACACAAAGTTTACTCCTCACACATACATCCACTTTAATAAAAGGAAAACTTTTATACCTTAGTTAGGAATGAAAAAAAAAAAAAAAACTCATGCTTTAACCTCACTCAAATCGTGGCACCCTTTTGAGAATGGTGGATCGGCTTCTAATATTCCATTGTGAACTGATATGCAACAACTTTCTTCTTCGACAGAGGTGTGCCTGCTCACAACCACAATCTGATTTCACAACACAATCTGATTTGCTCACAACAGATCAGGGCTCTCACAAAAGAAGGGGCTCTCACAATAGAGGACGATCTTCTCTGACCATCACTCGCCCACGACCTGCAAAAAAATGGGATAAAACTTTCACTTCCCTCACACATCAACCTGACACATTGCAAGGTAAAACGGTCAGTGCTCCTCAATCTGGTGAAGGGAACGCTATCGTTGTCGTGCTATGGAGGGAGCAGCGCTGGGTGGAATTCACAACATTGTCTGTGTCTAGAAGGTGGAGCGTCGGTGCACTAGAGCTCTTGAATGCATACAGAGGGAGCAAGAGACCTGGGAAATTAAAAAAAATTATAAGTGTGAGAGCGTCGCTCGCTCTCTAACACTATAGAGGGGGCGCTGGAAATTTTTCAAAAACAAATTCGAGATCTCGTACTTTGGATCTCGCCTTAGAGATCTAGATCTCCAAGATTGCTTTGATACCAACTTAGAATTAGGAAAATGAATCAATTTATATTATTTAATGAAGACTAATTACATTATTATATAGGAAATGACTTGGTTACATCAAACCACAGAAAAACAGAATCTACATGTGAAGTAGAGTTTAACTACACAATTTCCAAAGACCACGCAGCCTGGTTTAGTAGTTAACCACATGATATCTCACAGTTAAGCACTTAATAATCCACTAATCAGGATTAACATGAGCGACCAGTTGGCGCCATTGATGTTGATGGATAGTCCTTTCATCTAACCAGTACCTCCTCTATTTAATGTGGTTTGTTAGCCAAGTTCGAATTCAATTTATTGTTCAGTATCGTTGAACGATAAAGAAGCATTACGTTTTTTTGTCTGTGATAGAGAGGATGGCATTTCTTAAGTTTACTTTACAACAAGATCGATTCGTGTTCAACATTACCTGTACTAAGTATTATTGTAGAAATTCTGGTAATTTTCTTTTGTTATTGTATATCGTGTTTGGTTATTTTATCTCATGTTTTAACACACAGGTTTATAGGGTTTGTCTTACCATTTTCTCCCCAATATAGGATGCTTGGTCAACGTGGAGCTTCAATGTAAGTTGGTGCATAAGTTTCATGTTCAGGGTTTTAAGTTCTCATTGTTTCTACATAGCTATTACCACTATATATGAATTTGTTAATAATTAGAACTGCTTACTCATACCGAGTCTTTGCTTGGTGATATAGCTCATCCTACATTCATGATTTCACACAGAATATCACTGCATTCTAGTACGTTCAATGTATAGTCGAACTCTACGGTAATAATACCATTCACATTTCATTCTCGACAATATATTCATCACCCTTATTACAGATTCTTCACTGTGGAATGATGATTTTTTTACCCAGTGGTTTACTGTGTATTGGATTAACTCATTAATGTGGTATGTCCACAGGGGTTCTTTAAATACAGATAGATATGGATAAAGATGACTTGTTCCGTATTCAAACACATAGTCATCTCCGATCGCAAGGGAGTTACATCTGTATTCATCATTTGAGATTTATTTTATTTTCAATGTGTATTACTTATTCCTTATACACTAAATAATGAATCTTTAATTATGGTTTGTGCAGGGTTGTTGGAAACCCTGGAGGCCGAACTTCAATGGACGACAGTCCCAAGCCTGTACGGCTTCCTTATATCTTATCACAGGTTAAAAGCCACTACAAGATTGGTATCATAGACAAGGAGCTCGGTCTTAATCTTGCAAGATCAAGCAATCTTGTATGCCTTCTTGCAATGTATATATGGGTTCACCATACCAACACCAAATTTTGAGTTTACTCTTGTTTGATTGGTGAATACTCCGAACGGGTGGTTAGATCCTGGTTATTAAAATAACTATTTTATATCAATATAAATAATTTTTTTTAATACTTTAGAGTACTCTAGGTTTATATCGAACCTAGAAGTGGGTCAAGGGATCCTCTGGTTAGAAACAAATTTATGTGCTTTCTCTTAAACAAAAACTACTGGCTTACTATTTCCAGGGTTTCTTTGAAACGAGAACGCTAGCTTGTTTTGAAAATAAACTCGAACAAAAACTACTGGCTTACTATTTCCAGGGTTTCTTTGAAACGAGAACGCTAGCTTGTTTTGAAAATAAACTCCTGAGTTATACTTCTTTATTTATACAGATAGCCTTCTTGAACTTCTTGTTACTCTAGTCATTATATAAAGGTGTGTAGTCATTGTATAAAGATGTATATTGGTAGATATTCTTACTAATATTTAATAAACTCTTGAGTTATATTTCTTTATTTATACATATAGCCTTCTTGAACTTCTTGTTAATCTAGTCATTATATAAAGGTGTGTAGTCATTGTATAAAGGTGTATACTGGTAGATATTCTTACTAATATTTCACCATATTTGTGTGGTCTTTCATTATATCATTTATACAGAGAATATTGATTTATAACAAAATAGGTTTCTGGTTAGAAATATTATGCTTTTAGTCCTTATGTAAAATAGATTTTACTTGATTTCATTATTTAGGGTGTAAAACTATTTAGGGCTGTAGGGGAATGCACTTTTTGGTTCTTTTAAATACATATATGTTTACAAAGAAACATTTTCATAAAGAAATGTAACACATAAAATGAGTCTACTATTTTTCAATTGTATCTAAAGTGTATTTGTAGTATCCTTCCATTTTAAATAGTTGAATAATTTTAAATAATGGTAATAATGGCAGTTGTTGGATAAATATGTTGAGATAAAATTTTGATAATCATAAACATTAGATCATGAAAAACGTTTGTTGGATAAATATGTTGAGATAAAATTTTGATAATCATAAATATTAGATCATGAAAAACGTTTATGTAAATGTTATTTTAATTTTATTTTAAAATCATTTGAGACAAATTGATGAGAGAACCGAGCTATAACAAGAGAAATTGTTTATTCCATGGGAAAAGTGAAAAAATGATTAAAAAACCACCATGGTAAATGTTCATGTTGTTCATGACCACAAGTTTAAAACTACTCCCAAAGATGCAAGAGTTAAGTATGAGTTTAACTTGAAAAAGAAAGACCCAGTTATTCTATTCTCTTTTTAGTAAGACAAGAGGAAAAAACAAGTATGATGTAGGAATGATGTTGAGTACTTGTGAAGGATTGAACTTGATGGTTATGGGAAAGATTCTAGTTATGTGATTACCTGGAGAAGGTTATTGCCATTTTCATTTTCCTAAATAAAGAATTTGGCTCGGGGACAAGAGCAAGTAAGATTTGGCTACTCTATTCTATGGCTTAGAGAAGCTGGACTCTCTCCTTTATTTTAATCCATTCTTAATAATATTATGGGCAGAAACATTACTCTTACCTAAAGAAAATTAATCTTAGAAGTATTAATAACCAAAAAGCTTGTTGGTTAGTAATTTTCTTTGAATATATGCATCATAGGCTTAAGAGTTCCTATTTCTTTTTTTTTTGCAAGTAGAAGAGAAATAAAAAAAACAAAAATAATCATTAAAATATGGTATAGAAACCCTAATGATACTATTATCTTTTTCCTAAAATATATAACTCTGGTATGAGTGAAAAATATATAGAGTATAGAAGTTCTCTTTGAATATTTTCTTCTGCAATAGCAGTAGATAACAATAAATAATTGTTTTATTTGCATAAGCATATATAATGAAAATATTGTTATTATTAATTGTAGTGAGAGGTTATATCACTTTTTTACTTTTATTTAGAGAGACAAATAAAAAATATATTTTTAATACCCATGTAAATAATAGAAAAAAAAACATGAAAGAAAATACATAAAATACTTGCACAATGAATATACAGTGTAAAAATAATATAAAAATATTGGAGAGCAATTTACTCACATTTAGATAAAACCTAAGTCTATACTATGAACAAACAAACCATAGTATAAAGATAGACATTCTCTATTCTTTTTTATTTCAAAAGCAATATTTTCTTCATATATGTAAATAAGGAATGAAGCTTAGCATTTACTCATAACTAATGGATCAAAATAAAAGAGGTTGAATCCGTGGGAATAAGGGAATGATTACTCATATAACATAACCAGTAGTACAAATTAAACCCTCGAACTCAAATAAAAGAGAACTACGCTCACGGTCATTGTGGAAATTAATATTGCTTAGAAACAATATTTCATTATTCATGAGTAAAACCTTGAATATTATACTCCTAGGTTTTTTACAGTCAAAGCAAAGAAAATGTGAAGTCTTGAAAAGAGAATCATTTCGACCATGTTACAAGTGAATAAATTAAAGATAACCCAATGCTGATATACATATAGATAACCTAAGAAACAAAAATAAACCAACGCATTATTACAGTCATCGTGACTGTAAATGTAGAGGCAAAGGAACCGATAAATTTGTACCTTGGATGTCCTGAAAGTAGGGTTGATGCTGGGTGAAACGTTTTTCCCCTTTGACATCGGTAAGGAATCGACCCAGGGAATAGCCTTTAGTTCTGTTTTCCAATAGCCTTTAGTTTTGTTTCCCAATGAGCTGAGTTTTGGTCATTAACTGTGAAGGAACATACCTACAACGAAAGGAATAGTTAAACACAGAATGAAGAGTGTATAAGAAGTCAAAACAAACTACAAAAAATTAACTATTTACCAGCAGTGTGCTCATTATTTGATCATTGACATGAGGGTTAACTATTTCTTCCTTGCAAAAACGACATGGTGAAGTTAATACCCTGATACAATAATAGCAAGCCACAGAAATTATAATTAAAGTGTAGAACTTGCACTGTAAAACCCTTACTATTATTTTGACCTTGATTTGGAGAGGCTTGGCTAAATAGATGTTTGTTTAATTCCTTAAACTTTTGGGAGAATCTACATAGTATTTCTTTGCAATGCAAACCAGAAGACCGTATGAATCATTTGAGAAAATACAGAGTGGATTATGATACATATTAAAGTGTAAATTTAATATACTTCTATAGGAAACAAAATCCAAACATGTAAGGTCATGGAAACACCATGATGGTCATGATATGCATTTGTTTAATAAAGGAAAAATCCCATAGGGTCGAGCACAAAACATAAGATACTCTGTGTTGTTGCAAACCCAAAGACATGTAGAAGAGGGTAGAACAAATCCATTTTTCCAAGCTAACTTAATGGTCTCTAACTGTGGTAGATGGCAATAGTAATGGTGCCAACAGAGACATTTCAACATTGGATTTAACTCAGAGATGGATTCCTAGTTATCCTCTAAGAAATGACAGAGTTGGCATACATGTCGTATCTCATACGACTAGTTATGTGTTGTATTCAGTGATTAATGTGAGGAAGTGTTCATTATTTGGATAGGCTAAGGGTAGATCGATTCCTCCAAGTTAATAACCTAGTAATTAATGTTAAGAAGCATTCATAGCTACGTGCCAAAACTTACATAAATTAAGTGTGGATTAATTTCACCAAATTGTGTTTTTTGTAAGTAAGATTTGTATAAAAAGTCTTCAAAAAGCAAGAGTTACAGTGTCATCAAGAGTTACAGACTGTAGGAATTGAACTACCCCGGAGGGAAACCAGTTCATCCATCCGGTTAAAGTAAAGCCTATTGTCTTAAGGTACCAATCTAAAAATGACATAATCTTAAACATAAAAATTCCATCCCCTGTGGGAGATCGAAACGGCCTGTCAACTAACCCTAATATAAAAACAACATACAAAAGAGGATCATATATGAAATTCAAACATTTTGCTAAAATTGTATTAAGACACCTCGGGAGGTCATGTGGAGGGCTTGTAGCAAGGCCCCATGTCTATGGAGGTGGAATTGATTGTTAGGTCCGTGCCTGGTGTTTCTTCATGTTCAACCAATGTCCCTCCCTCCTCCATGGGATCATGCATGTTTGTGCCTGAGTCGACGTCGCCTCCAACCCCATCCTCTTCGAGCATTGTCCCTACATCCTCCATGGCCTTGTGCATGGCAACTTCTGCATTGACGTCGCCTCCATCCCCTTCCTCTTCCACAATTGTCCCTTCCTCCTCCACGGGCTCATGCATGGCAACACATGTGTCATCGTCGCCTCCAAACCTTGTGTCGTCTTCTCCACCAGCCCCTGTATCATCTTCATTTCCATACCATGTGGCGTCTCTCTCTCTTGGTGTTGAGAGGCATGCCCCCTATATATTTGAGAGAAATTGTGAGAGCATTGAAGTCTTCCCATCAAGGAGTTCCATTTAGAACTGCAGGTCGTCCAGGCCTTGCTACAATTCAAAGATCAGACCTTGCAGAATTGCAAGGCTTTCTTGCAATTGTGAGCCTGGTACTGAGTTTGAGAAGGAATAAGGCCCTGGTTGTGGTGCCAAGATTTCTGGTTGGGATCCAAGGTGAGGCTCACTGGTTGAAAGCTCTAGCTAGACTGGTGCACTCGCCGGTGAGTTGGGTGGAACTGGAGGAAGTGGCAGTGAGGTGGAAGCAAGGTCGTATGAGGGTCCCAGGTTAAAACCCAGGGAATTTCCAAAGATGGAAAACCATTCCAGTCGTCTTATGAAGGGTGAGGAGATGGATAGGAGGTTGTGAGGCCTTTGTCCAGGCTTTAACTAAGAAGATGGAAAGCTGAGAGATGGTGCAGGCGGAGGTCGGAGAGCCACGCACAGCTAGTTGGGATGTCAAGCTGATCCACGCTTGGATTTGCCCCTTTTACTTGGCATGCATAAGACACTGAGGGGATTTGCAGGTGCCCGAAAGAAGCACAGATAGTGAAAGTGAATATGGGAAGAGTACAGGTCGCAAGAGGTCCTGGGCGAGGAAGAGAACCACTGTGAATGCGCTTGGTAGAAGTCATGGTGTCGAGAGTGCTAAAGGAGGAAAGCATGCACGAGCAGATTAAATTCCAATTCATGGCTCTGAGCCATCGATAGGACAAAGATATTAGGCCAGGCACAATGAGAGTAATGGTGCCTAGGCCTACACAAGTTTGGATTAAATGCATGAAGGTGGCGGGAGGATGTGACACACTCCTATCACATGGCTATCACCATGTTGGCCGCCTCACATCCTCTTTTGGTGACATTTTTCCCACACTGGCACCCCATCTAGGGAAATTTCACCAAATTGTTGATAGTTATTGGTATCCATAATTACTATTATTTATTTGTTAATTTAAAATCCTTAAGTTTGCAACGAGGGATAAAGATATTTGAAGTGTAAGTGTATCATACTTTTCTTATCAAAGATAATCAACAACTACACTACACTCTCTAATTTGTCATTTAAATGCAAGCATGCAAGGAACCTTTAAACCCAATGGAAAACATATCATGGATGTTATCACTATAAACATACCCTTTATATACACTAATTTATCCATGTACGATTCAAGAATCCTTTTAACTCGCTAAAATATGAAAATATTTTACTAATAAGACTTTATTCTATGTTTGAATCAAATGATACTTGAAATTTTCAAAATCAATAAGAGGCTTCTCATAAATCAAAGAGAAATATTAAGGAATATTAATATGAATTTATGACACTTATTTGTTGTAGCCATTTATACTCACCAGTCTTACAAAGGAAACCAAGAAAAAAACCCATCCATTTTTCTCAAAAACCTAAAACTTTAGCAACTTTGTGGTGGACACATCACTACAAGATATGCACACAAGTTTTTGCAAGTGTCAGAGAATCATAAAAACATGTGTTATATATCCTCTTGTAAGATTTTAATGCCTAAAATTGGATGTAGGTTTCCTTTCTATAGGTCATGAACATCTATGTGACACCATATGGGAATTCAAAAAAACATTTTCAAAATTTTCCACAAGCAATGAAGTCTTATACAAGTTATGGGATAGTTAGAAGACACAACCAATAAATTTATACAAGGATTTAACCTTTTCCAAACAAAAATACTTAACCTATTAATTCGAGGGAAACCAAACCCCAAAGCTGAATTTTTGAAAAAAAAACATTAAAAGAACTTTTTGTATGTTAACATACCTATTAACATACAAAACTTCCATTTCATTTTTTACAATCAAATTAAATATGTGTTATTCATGTATTTCCCCTCTATTTAAATACATTGAAGTATCTCTATATGAGCAATATTTTCATGAGTGCACTTAATCAAAAAATTGTTCTAAATGCTATGCAAAAAAAGGATACTTGTTTCAAAATAGTGAATCTCAATTAACATTAGTATTAATACCAATATAGTCAATGCCAAGGATGAATCCATGATCACTCCACTTCTATAGGTGCATACATTTTCATGGTGGGGGAAACCCAATATAGCATATTTAAGACCTATGTTAACTCCAACTGATTTACCAATGGCGAAAAACTCATGGTCACTAAGGAATAAGGACTGCATGGCCTTATTATGTACCCCATAGTTATACCCCATGAGAGACTACATGTGGCCTAACTTCACAAGAATGTCAAATCTCTTAGGTGAGAAAAATATCCAATGTTTTACACAGAGGTTGTTTCTAGTAGGTAGTAAATAGGGATGTTACTCCTCCTCTCCTAATTGCATAGATGTCAACCCCCTCCGCACATCCCTTACACATGTGTAAGATAAATCGATATTATTCATCCATGTCTTTGCACACATCTATAGATACACATCAAATTTCACCCTCCAAAATAAATAAGAATAATGATCACGTATTTGAAACATAATATCAAAATTGGGAAATCAATACCTTGACCCGAATTGGGTCCATATAACTTGACTTACTCTAGAGGTCATACATATGTGGCTATTTCCTATCATAATTAACAAATAATTCGTAGTTTTTCATAAATATCTCAATTCAATATTGCAAACCATATATATTTACTTAGGAATGTATATGTGTATATCCATCGTTAGATTATATTAGAAGTGTATGCACCCAATCATAGTATCCAACAACAATGAGTAAATATCAACATGTTCATGATTCATACATATTCCATTCATAGTATAGAACAACATTGAGTAAATATCAACATGTTCATGATTCATACATATTCATGTCATAAAAAAGAGTAGGATATCATAGAAGAAAAAGAGATTTAAAAATTATTCTAGTCAAAATACATCAATAAACAAAACTAGGTCATTCACACTTATAGAATGTCATTAAGTAGTAATATTATTCATCATATCACATACCAATAATTCATAGTGAAAGAGGGGCATTACAAAAATAATACCCCTTCACGATTTGTTTCTCCAATCATGAGATGACCCAAAAAGGGGAAATGACCACAAACCCTAGAAAGTTGGGAATCATGTGAGAAACCATTCTTAGATGATGAAAATGATCTTAATTAAGAACATCAACAAACACTAGTGTAAAATAATAACATCAATGCTTGTCCAAAAGTGTATCTTGAGGAATCAAATGTCCCCTTGAAGGATCGAGCAAAACACAAGAATACTAGGGTTTTCCACATCAAGGGTGATAATTGTGAATAAATTMTCATGAAGAGGAAATGAAGAGACTTCATGAATCTAAGCAATTTGATTCTAATAAGGAGTTAGCACTCCACATGAACTTTCAAATTTTAACTTCTAATCTATARTTAGTCCCTAGGGAACGATCTCCAAGGGGACAATTGGATRTTTAAAATATTAAAAGGAGAAAAGGTARAATCTTTTTTTYTTTTTTTTTTAAATGMGACAAAACTGAAATGTCCATTAAATATGTAAGAGAAGTATGCACATGAAAAATGTATTTTCCATTCAATATTTAAAAGGGACTATTTTTTTAAAGAAAAATAAAGAGAAAATGAATTCTTGTAAGTTAATGCCCATACCTATAAATGAATTCAAGTCAAATAATTTGAACTTGTGATTTTTTTAGTTAAAAACACATTCTTAACCATTAAAATGAATCCAGCTATATAAAATAGACATAAATAAATTCAGAGAATATAATATATTAAAAAGAGAAAAAAATAAAAAAATACTTAATAAACATATTTTTAAAATTTTAATATAAATTAAAAACTAAATTATGATTATAAAAAATATTTTAAATTAATTTAAAAACTCTAATTTGAATATATATATATATATATATATATAATACCAATGACCAATCAATGTTTTAATATGCGAGCAGATGGCAAAGTATGCCCAGGAAAGTCACCCCAATATTTAAGGGAATGCCTCTCTGTAAGTGAGGGAATTCCTTCCTCATGAACAACCTTTCATTCCCAAAAGCAGTGGCCATCCACTTTGGTCTCCATCTTGCAGGAATTCTGAACCACACTCTGCAAAATAGTTTAATTCCCTATGAAACAAGTTACCCGAAGGATGCTTTTCATTCATTTATGAGATGTTATATATATATATATATATATATATATATAACATGAGAGGTTTGTGGCTAGGGTTTCCTAGTCGAAGACTGCACACACTTTCTCCCGCCTGCGGCTCGCGAGTGCTCCTTCTAAGACCCCTCACTCGATTGAATCTCTCTCGTGGGGTCTCTCTCCCCTCTGGAGACTTTTTTTCTCGACCTATCCATGAGAGGCGGATCCTCTCCCCGTCAATTGGTTCTCCTTGTGTCGATCGAGCTCTTTCTGTTGCAGGCGGATTGTGGTAACGTGTGGCTGCTCCTTTCGGGGAAGTTGTGTTCTCCCTAATCTATCTCAGTAGTTTTCTTCATAGATGCAGGGGTTTTGTGCAGGCTTTGTTGTCGGTTGTGGGAAAAACCACAACTTTGGATGCATTTTTTCTTGGAGGACTCGAATTGCTGTAGATTCTTTTTGAGATCTTGATCTGGTCTCTTGTCTGTTAAGGTCACAGTCCTCCTCGGTTGAGCCAGTCGATGCTTTAGATCTGGGTTATTGCACGTCGTATCTGCTTACTTCTCAGACTATCTATTCAGATATGATTCTTGGGTTTTTTTTTTTCGTCTACGGATTATAGTCCTCTATTTTTTCAGCCTCTAGTGTGCGTGAAGGCGTGAAGATTTATGAGGGTTTGATCCTCACCAATCCAACCCTGTTGGTTTGTTCATGGTTTTATGCAATGTCAGGGCTTTCTCAATGATATATATATATAAAACATGAAGAATGATTTTGATTTTAATATGCATAACATTAACAAATAATTTTAAAAATCTTTTGTACAATCTTATTATTTATTAACTTTTAATATTTTATTGTTAAATTTAAGATATTATATCAATTTTATTTATATTATTTCTAAAATAAATATATTAGATTATTTTTTATAGATATCATATAGAAAAAAAAATGAAGAAAATCATACTATCTCTATAAATATTATAGGTCCCTATAAATACTAGAGGTCCCAATAAATGCTATGGTGACCTCTTAAAAAATCTTATCAATTAAATTTACAAAATTATCAGTTATATTCTATAATGTTATCAGCTAATTTCCGGGTCGATTCATGGTGTAATGGATGATCCATTTGATGTTATTTTAGGACGGATGTTGGAGTTCGTGACATTCATAGAGTCTTAGAAGGATTAGTATTTAAGGAAGGACTTTCCTTACATGTCTTTAATGCAAAAACCATTATACACAATGTCAAGGTAATAAGAAAAGATGCTTCTACTATCCGAACATCACGGACAATCAATTCGAGTGGCTTCATTACATGATGACAATATTGATTTATATTTTTGAAATTATTAATACTACATTATATAAAATTTATAAAATATTGATAATTGAATTTTATTTTTTTTAATGTTTTTATAATTTAAAAAAAAATATTAAATTTTATATTTAAAAATTTTAAATCAATTATTATTTTGAAAATATCATTTTTTTTAAAGAACAATGATTTTAGATAAATATTAAAAAAAATCTAAATCAAATTTAAATAGTCAATTGTGTTTACATAATCGTCTTTTTAATTTTCAACTATATTATTTTTTATATAAAATATATATATATATATATATATATATATATATATATATATATATAAACATATTATCATAGCAATTTATTCAATCCCTAACTTCCTTTCATCATTATTTATGAAAATAGTGTTCCAAAAGAGACAGAAACCTCCACCCGTCAAATATGGTTTCTAGACTCTCATCACCGAAAATACGGAGAAATGTTTAAATTAAATCTTCTAACTCATATAAAAACTCGACTAGTATTCAATTCACATCATCTATGAAAAGAAGAAGAGATTGTTTAGGGAATGAATTTTCGAACTGTAAAGGTTTAAAAAACATCAATGTTAAATGGTGATGAACTGTAACACTAATTTTTAAAGATTATCATTAACCTTTTTACATAAATGAAGAAACATAGTTTTCCAATGAAAAAAGCTCTATGTAAAATCAATCTTTCTATTAAAAAGTGTTGCATGGCAGCATAGTCCCTGTGAGGTTGAATAGGGAATAAATGCACAGGGATGGGGAAAAAGTAGCGGAGGCAGATGGAAACTGCAACGGAGATGTGGCAAGCAACATGAAGCACAATTGGTATCCATGCAGTGAATGACACATGATCTCTAGAATCCCATTTATTTTTTGAAACTATATAATCCATCTTGCTATGTTCGAAATTTTCGTTCTGTTTAGTAGTGTGACTTGCTATGTTCGAAATTTTCGTTCCTACATTGCATTTTTTATCTCTTCAATGTATACTTTCAACTAGCTTGAGTTAAGTACAATTTCCATAGACCATCTCGCTTGTATGTCTCTATATGTGTTAGGACAAAAAATGTTATATGCATAGTAGGAGAAAAAGATATGCATGAGAAAAAGATAAAACACATAAGACACATATAAAGTTACATTCAAATTAAATAAACACAATTTCTTGACATTCAACATAGTTGAAGATATAAATTTATGAGCACATAAATATAAAAGGAGATAAAAAATAGTTTTATTTGAAATATATCAAAATATAATATTGTCTGTTACATATTCCTGGAAATTTAAATGCATTTGTCATATAGACTAGGATTGGGGCTCCCATGGACCATAAGATAAATATGTACAAGAAATAAAACACTCGAAAGAATAAGTGGGCGATGGTAGAGAGTAATACCTGAAAAGAAGAAATTGGAAGGTATCAGTGTTTGGCTAGACATTTCTATTTAAAAAGGTCGAATAATTGGATTGATAAACAAAGCAAGATGTGATCAGTATAGACTTACACTGTACAATGATGGTACATATCACCCCTTTTGCTATTTTCTTGTTGATGCCTTTTTATTGTTGTCGTGGACGACTACTAGAATCGTGCCAACTTCTTGTTTTCTTTCGTCGACAACCTACTTCATTGCCCTTTCGACCCATTCTTCAATGTAGCTTCTCAAGGGGGTGACGTTGATATCATTCCAGATTTTTATATTGAAAATATCATTTTATAATTCTCTTAAATCGATAAAAAGATTATGCAGAGCTTGATCAATTTCTTCATTTTGTATCGAATAGTCAACTAGCCAGTTGTCCACATCATGTTCACCATATTCAAGGATGTTGTTAAACTTTTCTAAAGACAACGCCTTAAAAATATCAACTTGTTTATCAAAGGCTTGCTTAGTTAAGGGCAAGGAGTTGACAATTAAATTGGGGTCTTGGACCTTGTTGGTCCTTCTAGCTAAGTCTATTTCGGTTATCTTTGTGAATATTTTTTCTTTCTTTGATATGGCTTGTTCACATGATTGGACAATGAGATGCAGGTTCTTCACTTTCTCTTTCCAGCATGCATTTAATTGAGTGATCTGGTTTTTGGAGGGGAAATATTCTTGTCTTCTTCTCGTTTCTGTCATGTTGTTGACATGGGTGCAAAAAGAGAGGACCATGTCTAAATAGAAACGTTCTTCATTTTTTAAATCCGCCTACAAATGTTCGAGCAAAGTATGTGCCCTCGTTCTAAGGGAAGCCATACTTTGTGATGTTTCCCAGGACTCAGTAATTTGTTCCATTATTTTCTTGATATTATTCTCCACATATCCTCTACAGGATGAGAGGAGGTTGGAGGATCAACTTGGTTGCAGAGGTGGCAGGCATCGTCATTTATAAAGGAATGACAAGCAATGGAATAGGAATAAAAAATTCCTCCAATTCCTTGACTCGGTCCTTCAGTCTGGCATTCTTAGCCTGAATGCCTCCAATGGAATCATCAAGAGCATCTTCGGTTGCTCTGTGAAGTCAAGAGATTTAGGACGGCCACATGTTCACAAGGTTAACTTCTAAACGAGATTTCTCTTTCTTATTTTTTACATCTCTCTTTTCAATAATTAATTTTTTAGACTCACTGTAAAAAACAGTGCTCTGGAATATGAAGGATTCATATTCATAAAAAAAATTGGTATCAGCTATGTCCATTGGGAGACTATGTTGCATCGCGTCTCTAGGCTGATCAAGGTTGCAAAATATGCTATCCAGATCAGTCTCAAGTTCCATGTTCTCACTCTCCATTTCGGGCTCTTCTGCCTGCCCTATAATTTTTTTTTTGTTCTTCTCCACAGGAAGCTTGTGAGAACTATCAATTTTAGGGTGAGGAGGGTTGTTATATCCTCCTTTGTTTGAATAATTTTGGGTTTCTTTCTTACTGTGGTGGGCCATTGGAGTGATGCTCTGGGATGTCGTACTTTTGGGAGTGATATCCGACAATTGAACACTCTTCTCACCGGGGCCTTTTCCTTGTTGCTTGTACAATTTAGTGGTGTTTTGCAATGTGTCTAGGTCACCGACATCAAAAGTAGGAGTGTTGTCGTCAGTGTCTCTGTTTTCACTCAGGTGTCTCTAGAAAAAATAATTGTCAAGGCCAACTACAAGTAAATGTTCTAAAAAAAGTCGATTAGGGTCGAACCCTCTTAGCCTTTCATCATATCTTAGGTTCAATTTGTTTAAATGGGCTATGAATTCGTCAATTTTGTTGACATTCCTCAACACAAAGTCCATGACTTTCCAAGGCAAAGGAATAAACTATTTTTTTCTCTTCTCATGGAATAGATGCAATCACTAATGGGTGGAATCACGAAGGTGGGTTACACTTTCGTGACAATCGAGTTTCCAAAATTTCGAAAAACTTTTTTTCGGCCGAAAGATAATATTTTCGGCCGAACTATTTTTCGGCCGAAAAAATAAATGTTAAATCGAACGATGCAATAACCGCCCCCTCGATTTGCGTGTAGAAATTTGGTCGACCGGATATTTTCTTTTCGGCAATATGTTTTTGGCCGAAAGTTAGTTCTGCCGAAATATTATTCAGCCGAACATTAGTTCGGCCGAACTATTTTTCGGCCGAACTATCTTTCAGCCGAACTATCTTTCGGCCGAAAGATAGTTTATATATTACCCACACGTCGAGTTTGGAGAGTTTTCGAAAAATTGGAGCGTTTTGGAGCGTTTTGGAGAGTTGACGAAGCGTCGCTGGGAGGTCGAGGTTGGTATGCGCATGTCGCTGTGCTGCTAGGTGCTGCTTCACCAACGAAAGGTCAGTCTACGTTGTTTAGATTGGAATGAAGATTTATTTCTCTCTGCAGTAAAATGATGCACACTCCGCAAACGTTTTCTGTTTCGATTTTATTGGAATGAAAATTTATTTCTCTCGCCAGTTGCAGTATACTAGTGCTTATTGGTAAATGATTGTAAAATCAAAATAAGTGAGACAGAGCCTTAGTAGATGACACATTTCTTGGGGGAGCATCCCCCAACCCCTGCTACGCTCTTATGATTCCAGCGACTATAGTTATGGGATCAAGGGGTTAGGTATAGTGTTGTCTAAGGTAAAACAATAAGCATGAGCACATCAACAATGCTCTGCTTCACATAGACTAGACTGGCAATAGGGGGGCACAGGCCAGTTTTTGCTTTATCATTGGAGAGTTATTATTCTATATTGCTAAGTGAATTGAGTTGAGGGTTTAGGTTGAGATCTCGGTAGACTTTTCAGAACCCGCTCCCCACCCCCCGCAGGTCTGATTGATGAGGGTGCGCCAATCGTTAGATCGAATGAACAGCGCTTACCAGGAAGGGAAGGTTTTATCAGCCAGCCAAGAACGCATATAACAATCTCTCTTTTCCAATCTTGCTATCGCTTTTACACGCTAACTCATTGGCCACTACATTATTTCTTTCTTTCCCTTTTACTTAACTGTTCCAACCCTGTTATCTTTTTCCAGAACACTTACTGAATGATTTTATGCTTCCTATGGAGGGAGGGAATTTCCAAACCTGATTATCAAGCGACCATTCTACATGGAGGATCATCATAGTTGGCAAGTTTCCAAAGCCTTTAGTTGAATATTCACGAAGTAAAGAGAGGGAGTGGCATCTGAACTGTAAGGCCTTTTTTTATGTTGTGGTGGAAACCAAATAAAAATAAAATGTTCATTTTTGTTTTTATAGGTTTTAATTTTCCCTTTGTCTTAGGTCCATTATGACTAGGAGTAAAACAATAATGTGTAAACCAAAGAGAAGGAAAAATTTAAATTTAAAGCACGAAAAGCTCTACTGCTTGTGATTTTGCTCAGAAGGTTTAGTTAGAAATTTAAACCACGTGGCTTGAAATTCATGAAGAGCATGAGATGAACTATTAAGAACTGGTTAGCACTGTACAGCAAAAAGTATGTTCCAAATATACATTTGAAATTCATAATGAGCATGAACTGTTAAGAACTGGTTAGGGCTGTACAACGAAACATATGTTCCAAATATACATTCCATCACACAGTATAAATACCATTCCAAATATTATGTACAGGAAATAATTGAAAATCAACCTCTCATCCATTTACAAGTAAACCATAACCCAACTAACATTACATTCTTACGCCTCAAGAACAAGGCGTAGGCCAACTGACATTATATATATAAGAAATATATATATATATATATATATTGTGTAGTACTGTATTTTCGTAGTACTGTATTTTCGTCGTAGGGTGTTAATCATACAATATTACCGACTAGTCGCTATTCTTGCTGGGGAGAGTAGTGCATTTTCGTGCTAACTAATGACTCTGAGAGGAAAAAATTATATATATAATCATTCAATGGCACCAACTACAGTCGCTGGGGCCAGTACTATTCATAACCAGTCCCACTCAGGCCTAACCTAAAAGGTCTATTAAGCATGATTGAGAAACACAGATTAAAACTGTTCGCTATTCATCTCAAGCTCTTGATATTCTGGGATACATAATAAGTTCACATAACTGATGAAGGTCTCAAATATTTGAACTCCACATGTGAAACATGAAGGTCGAAATCAGGAACAGGGGTCTGATATAATTTTAAATACAATTCATGCAGCTTTCTGTGGTTGTTTACCTTTTACAACAGGAAGACTTTGCCTGTCTGTTGTGATGGTCCAAAGGGCTTCATGTCCTAATGGCGAATGCCATGTAGAAGCAATGAGAGGAGAAATATGCCCATTTGTCTAAGACAGTATTGTTCTAAAGAGTTTTTGTTAGTTGTGTTTTTTCTTTAATCACAAAAAATCACATTTTATATGTAAGACATAATATAGAACACACTTCTTTATGTGTCGGGCAGCACAGAATATAACAAAAGGGGATTAACTTAGTAATCTTCCAAGTCTAATTTTTTTTCCCATTATTTATATGTCTGCCATTTTTCATCTTATTTATGGGAAACTACTAAGT